>JAQIXD010000022.1:0-61540 GCA_034699985.1 Minunthozetes semirufus
AGTGACATCTGGTTTATTGCTCTGTTCTCTGGAAACCATTGCCTTGGAATAACCTCTGCCAGTCTTGAGCCGCATCAAATATGATACATGTTTTCTGACTGAATGAGGCATGCTGATTCTAATAGAGAAGGTTAGAATGCCCTGTCATTAATGGTTTTCAAGATAAAGCAATTTTTGAAAAATCAAAAAATTCAAATTGGATTTTAAGATGTAATTTGTTATTTTTAAACTTAATTGATTAATTAAACTGATATATATTAACACAAATTACGTTTTAAAATCCAATTGATTTTCCAAAAATTGCTTTATCTTGAAAACCATTAATGACAGGGTATTCTAACCTTCTCTATTAGAATCAGCATGCCTCATTCAGTCAGAAAACATGTATCATATTGATTTTGGATCCACAATTTTGATGCCCCCTAGCGGACGAATTCTTAATCCTATCATGAAATTTTTGACATATTTGAGTTCAGCTCGATCACCTCTATCTATTCCACATAAAATTTTCCCGATGCCAGTTACATTTAGATAATCTTAGGGGCGCGCCAAATACTTTATTCTTTGGTCCTCATAATTTATGAGTCATAAATGAGAAATTGATCATAAATGAGCATAAATGACCATGATTCATTGACTAATTCAAATAGAGTGGAATATTCTTGATGTCAATGGGAATACTCCAATGGGTAGAGCTGTTACTGGAAGTAGTGTTTAGAGGCGTTCAATGTTTGAGAAGTGATGTTGAAGTGAGCCCTCCGTTTAAATACCGGCAAATCTGACAACAAAACCAATTTATTCTTTATTTTGTTCAACAAAACTATATTTCACTCAATTTTAATACAATTTAATTAATAATTGATTTTTATATTTTATTATTTTTTAATTATTGATATGAGTTATGAGTTAAACAAATTCAAATAAAATGAATATTTGGTTAAAATTATTTGTTTTTATAATTTTTGGGGCGATTTTAAGATCAGCTCTACTCATGAGTTCGTATCAAAAAGATATTTCCAATAGAGTAGAGATCTCCTCACCGGTGACCGCTTGGAAAAGAGGTTTGACTTCAAATCAATTGACAACAAAATTATTTAATTAAACACTTGTTTTGAAATAGCGGTCGAAGGCGTGACACTTCACTCGATGTCAATCTCTCCATACAGTGGCCACACATTCCACGAATCGCCGATTTTTCTCTATTTCTACAGATTTTTATTAAACTCTGCAAATGAGTTGATTCCCAATATATTCATTTTAGTGGACATCACCACTGCTTTAATACTTTCTGCCGTTTGTTATAAACAAATGAATCACTTATTAGTATTAGAAGAACAAAGAATTGCCAAAAATAATAACGAAAATGACATCAAAAGACTGTCTATCGATAGAAATCAAATCAAAGATTTATCGGTTAAAGTGGCGGTTATTTACCTGTTGTCTCCGTATTCTTTGCTGTCATGTGTGGGACAATCGACGAGTGTCTTCACTAACTTTTTAATGGCTTTGACTCTTCTGACGACAACTCTTCGAATGCGAATAATATCTACGGCTCTGTTAGCGCTGTTGTCCTTACAGTCATTCTACCCGTTAATGATGATCGTCGCCATTGCAATGATTGTCGAACAGAAGAGCCCTCAGCCCTCGAAAAAGTCAAATGCAATACAAGAGATTCAATACTCTTCACCGGCCGTCAGATTCTCGATGTTTTCCACAGTTTTATTGTTTATATTATTCTGTTCGGCGCTTCTCTTCTTGTCCTACACTTTAATGGAAGATAATTTCGAATTCGTTTATTCGACGTTTGGTTTTCTGTAAGTATTCTTTACTTTTAAATCAAAAGTCATTTCTTATCCAAAATTACGTTCAGTTTTACGGTACCGGATCTGACGCCAACGATTGGAATATTCTGGTATTTCTTTACTGAAATGTTTGACCACTTCCGCGAATTCTTCCTCTGGACCTTTCAAATCAATGCATTTATTTATGTCATTCCATTAGCTATTACTTTGAGGTATATTTAGCTTTTAATTCGGTTATATTCTGAGCGAAGACTTCTTTTTCAGGAGTAACCCATACTTTTTGAGTTTCATTTTATTGATTTTGTTGTCACTCTTCAAACCCTATCCAACGATATCTGATTTGGCGATATATACAGCACTTCTTCCTCAATGGACTCATCTCTTTGGCCGTAAGTCTATTAATAAAGGGTTCAATTATTTGACTGTTTGTTTGTTACAGACATGAAACAGGGTCTGGTCATCGCCTGTATGTTTATCTCATGCAGTGTTTTAGCGCCAATTCTTTGGCACTTATGGATAGTTATGGGAACCGCGAACTCAAACTTCTATTTCGGAGTAACTCTGGCCTATAATACGGCGCAGGTATTCAAATAAAATGCAAATATATTTCAAAATATAATCAATTTATTGATTTGATTACAGATTTTCCTCATAACTGATCTGTTGTTCGCTTTCGTCAAAAGAGAGTTTTATATCGAAAATGGAGTGAAGACCGAATCGGACGGCAAACTGGTCCGACTGGAACTCGCCTTTTAATTACAATTTATTTAATAATAAAGTCATTTATGTATATAATCTAATGGTTTGGTCGGCGCCGGCAGAAAATATCCAGGGCTGGAGCGGATGGAAACAGCATTGAAGGACTCCTAAGCTCTCTGTAATGCTGTGCCCTCGAAGTACTTTTACGGGAACTATGAGCGGGTTTTGCGTCAAATCGCTGTAAACCATTCCATGAGAGACAATAGTCGTGCCGTCGTCTGACGCCGAAGCAAACAATGGATATCTCGGATGAAAGGAAACGCTTCGAATCGCTTTCTTATGATATCTCAGTGTTTTGTATGGTTTTGTAGATAAGTCCAAATCAAACCAACTGAGCCTCAGGTCATAACTGCCGACAATCACATTATCCCCTAATTTATGAAAATTTAATAAAAGTTTTAATGTTTTCACAAAAATTGTCTCAAAAGTCATACCTTCCGGATGTATAGCAATGCTTGAAATCTCATTACAATTGGGTAATAGTTTTTTAGTCATCTCTTGTTTGACCAGATTATAGACCCGAACCGCGCGATTTGTGGCCACAAAGAAATATGGACGCGACGGGTGAAAAGTCACGCACTGTATTATACCCTTTGACTTCTTAAAAGGGATCTACCATTTGATTAAAGATTAGGGATTAAGTCATCGAAGTTAATGATATTTATTGATTACCTGAGACTTCCTTTTAGACAATTGATGAATGGCTACCGATTTGTTGGCGCCGTTTGGCATAACTGTTGCGAAATAGTCTCCTCCGAAATGCCATACAATTTGCTTGATTTCGAATCTGTGTTTTATAATGAGTCTAATGCCTGTCTGCCACTCAGTGGTGGCTCCCGTCTGTTCAATCTGTTGCCAATCAACGACCGAGTGATCGGTTGACTCACTCTTTGGCTTTTCATTACTTTCTTCGGAGTTATTAAACATTAAATCCGTTTCATTGATAACAAACTTTTCGCCGACTTTTGGATTAATAATAAAGAGATCTTTGGCCACAACTACTCCTAATAAACACTTACTCCTGTCCGGACACCACTTAATGTCAGTGACAGCACCACTGAATTTGATGACATTCATTGTTCTTGTGGTCAAAACTTCCCATATTCTGAGTGTGCAGTCATCACTTCCAGATGCGATGAACTGTCCATTGGGTTCAACACTAATACATCGAACAACATCTGTGTGTCCCCTATATATCAATGATTGCATCGATGGGAAGGGTTGCAGATCTCGAGGTCGGGGAAGTTTAGGTATTAAATCTTCGGGATTGACATTAGCCCTGAGTTTACGAGCGCGCGGACACAGATAGAGGTCCATCAATCGCTCATATCTTTCATTAACAAACTTAGGATACGCTGGAACTCGTCTTAACGATGAATACTTCTGTGGAATAAAATTGATTTTTCGTTCTTCGGGTTCCTTTTCTAACCACTTCTCCTTTTCTTCGTCAGTTAACAAGTATTCCGGCGGAGGATTATATGACTCTTCATGTCCGGGAGGCTTGAGTTTAGGGGCGGGTATGTAGCGCTCGATTCTCTTATTTCTATCAGTAATTGGTTTTTCCCACAAATCATAATTGAAAACAAAGGGACCCTCTTTTGGTTTGGGAGGTCTGGGTTTGAGTCGAGCCATCTTTATTGCGGCAACAATTTTACTGACCTGTCTCTTCTCGGAAAGGGATGGTATGAAACTGGCCTTAGTTTCGGGTCTATTAGTGATCGGATGAATCATTTTCTCATAAGTGAAGAAATCGATGAAATCTTCGTATGGATTATACGTCGGGTCCGGAAACTTGCCTTTTCTGACTCTTTTGATTAGATCCGCGTCATTGTCAGTCAGTATTACATTCTGACCCGTCATTCGGTCCTTAACTGTCCTCCAATATAAAGGATCTTCCATTTTGTTGAGAAACTCTTGCATTTCATCCACTTTTTGCGGTTTTATAATCCTTTTTCCGTTTAAATCATATCCGATGTGTTCGAAGTCGTTATACCACTCGTAAGGGATGTTTCCGATGGTATTCCTTAAGTCCTAATAAATACAATTTTGTTATTCAAAGCAAACACAAGATTAGAGACAAACCTCTTCATCAGAGGAATCGATTTCGTATTCATCAAGTTTTGCCATATTTTTACTCTTCGTTTTCGGTTTCATTTTATTCTCAATTTTATTGGTTTTGTCGACACTTTTGTTGAGTTCTTCGGAACTTTTTTCGTCGTTTTTCTGCTGCAAAACCTCTAATTCATCGCCGCTTTGATCTGATTCCACGTCATTATCTTCGTCTTCACTCATGTCTTTCAAAGTTATCTTAAATTAAAATCATTTTAATTATCAATAAAATCAATAATTGTATTAAATTACTCACAATTTCATTGATTCCATCGATACCTTCGTCTTCAGATGATTCTTCTCCTTGTTCAGGATTATCACTAGAATCAACTTCTTCTTCCTCTTCATCTTCATCAGACTCTTCTATGTCATTGTCTTCAAATGCTTCAGATTCATCACTTTTATCTTCATATTCCTCTGTTTTTTGTTTAATTTTACTTTTATTTGATTTGTTTTCATTAATTTTAACATTTGTTTGATTGGATTTCTTATTTCGGGCCATAATTTTAAATCACAATTAAATCAAATAAATTAAACTCAAAATCATTGAAACCAATAATCAATTGAAATATAATTGATTTCTCTTTAAAATCAAAGAAAATTAATTAAAATAATTAAATAACTAATGATTACATCGATCGGCAAAACACGTGAAGAATTAAAAACCTCGTGTTTTAGTTAACCACAAACACAATAACATTGATATCACTTTTGTAACCAACTTTTGGCGTAGTATTCAAGTGATAAACAAAATAGTGGTTATATTTATTTGAGTGTTTTTGTAACGCTGTATATGAATGTTGTGATGATTTCAAAAACAAATGAATGTGAAGAGAAGTGACATCTATTGAGTGGTAAAGATTGAGATAATAATGTTGAGAACCTGCTCCACTGCTTTATCCGCTCGGCTACCTGTGCACAGGTTCACGTACAGGTGCTTTGTGTGCACAGATAAGTGGTGTCAGCTCTGAATTCTTAAGCAGAGGAGAACTCCAATTATCGATAGGAAAGACTACTTTTGTGCGTAAACTTCATATGAATATCAATTATTTGCATTCAATGCAAGAAAAACACAAAAAACTTTCTATTCTTTAAAAAGTTTTAAAACTTTTGAAAGCTTTTCACTCAAAAGCTTTTAAGCTTTCAATTGTTTTTTCAAAGCTTTGCTAATTTCTCTGATATTTCTCCGAAGATTTGAATTATTCAAATGATTTGATTCAATCATTCATTTCTAGGAAATCTATTTTAATCGATAAAAGATTGCATTAAATAGTTTTTGAGCAAAGAATGCATTCCTGTAAAGACTTTCCTCTTTTTTAGATCAGAATTTGTTTAATATTTGAATGCATTTAAATATAAGATAAAAAAGTTTCACTAATAATAGGTCTGACTATTGATTGCATTAATTTTGGATAAACTGTTGGTTCGATTGCTTCAACGATTGCTTCAACTCTGGAAACAGTCGATTGTATGCCTCCAGTGGTTGAAGTGGTTCTAAAGAACTGGATGTCATCAGACAAGTGATGGCAAAGTGGAGGAAACGATCATTAGAGAAGTGATAATAATTGAATTCCAATGCAAAGACAACTATCAATTTAATGGAGTTGTGCGCACTCTCTCCGGCACCGGATTGGTTGCACAGGACTGCAGGACTGGCGCCCGGAGGCTATAATTTGGCGAAAACAGAGCTCAACAATAATACTTAGTTTACGTATAGAGTCAGTGCCTGTAATACATGTTTGTGTGGATAAAGTCTATGTCTAAGCCTCAGAACAGGGGCTCACTCTTCACCAAAATGGCAAACATTTGAGATATACTAATGAGTCCACAAAATGAGATCCATTTCAACAAATATATTGTTTTTTACTTCTTTTAAATGTTTTGACAAAAGATTCGTTGATTTGTCACTAAATTTGTGTTAATTATTGTGAGTGTTGTCCACCACTGACCTTATGCTCGGATAAACTTTAGGTGTGTCCACAAATGTTATTCAGGTAGTAGTGACCGCTCTGTTGTGTTCTTTGGCTCCAATTCGAGCTCTCTTCTCAAGACTGTAGTGATAGCAGCGGTGGTCAGAAATGGCCACTGATTTGACTGATATCGTAAAACAGGGATATATTCGCGTCAAAAGTAAATCAATAAATGTTTGGCAAAAACGATGGATTGTCTTACGTCGCGCTTCCAGTAAAGGACCCATTCGTTTGGATAAGTATTTTGATGAAAAAAGTGCCCGAAATGGTGGTCACCACAAGACATCACTTTTGACAAATGTTGCTTCAATATCAAGACTACCGAATACGTGCAGAAAATATGCATTTTCTATAAATCTTCAAAACGGAACAAATAAATCATTTGCATGTGATTCCGGTAATACAATAATCCATTGATTTTTTGACCACAATTTTGATACAAATATTACTTAAAACAGACTTAGAGGCCGACACTTGGGTTAAGCTATCGATACAGGAATGCCTTCTATTGCCTCCAGGACTGGCCACTGGAGAACCCGATGTGTTGAGGCCAGGAATTCAGAAGGAACTGCAGGAACAGTTTCACGTCTATTTGATGCCTAACTCTAAGTTAGATGTTTTCGGTGAGTGTTTACTTCAAGTGACGCACGAAAACATATATCTCTGGGATATCGCAAACTCGAAGCTAAAGCTGGTCGCGTGGCCTCTCACTGCCCTCAGGAGATATGGTTAATACCAACAACTGATCCCGAGTCCGACCTTTTGTTTAATACTTTTGTTTGACGATAGGCTCAGACTTAACGAAGTTTACGTTCGAAGCGGGCCGTCATTGCGCGACAGGAGAGGGTATGTTTGTGTTCCACACATTAGAAGGGGAGAAGATATACCGAAAGGTGCATCAGGCGACTCTTGCCATCGCCGAAGCACACCATAAAATGAAAAAACTACCGACAAGTGCTTCAACTGATTTGCCACAAATCGAAACTCGATTTACAACAAATTTAGTTTAATTTATTTGATTCTCGTTTTCATCCATTCGTGGCATCACTTCATCTCTCATCTAAAGACTTGACTCATCCTCTCATTCATTGTTTCATCGATTTATTGAAAATATTGTTAATTATGTTTACTATTGAATGGAAAGCAAAGGGATTACCGAAAAAACAGAACTTCTTTTACATAATTGGGTCTGAAATCACTTTAATCGCCAAAAGTTGTGCTCAGTTTTGGTGAACACAACAAAAGTTGTATTTCGTTATGACTTTTAATTTGTAATAATATTTGAAATAATTATTAATTAATAAAAAGTATTTAAATTTCTTTAATATTTTCTTTGATTTCTCATTCTTCTGGTTTGCAAAACATCCATCTTCTGATTCTAAACAAATTAATCACAAACAAAATGCTTGCTATTGATGGACAGCCATTATTTTATTGCTCTTAATAGTGATTATTTGAGTTTCTCATAAAAAAAATGCTTAAAATCATTAAATTAGTCATAAATTTGAATTATTTTTCGATTACCGGTATTATAAATGTGTGATTCCTATTGCATCCCTATCCCTATACATAGTGTAGTATAGCTTAAGAGTTGAGGACAGAATAATTCTTCAATTATAGCTAATTAAATGATAGTATGATATTATATGAGAGTTTGCCTTTACTTTAGTAAAGAGTTTTATTTATTTGAAAATATATTTATTTTTGTGTTTCGATCAGTAATTAGAGATGTATTTCATTATAAAACTCAATATAATCTGACATCCATTTGGGTTATGCGATGCCTTTCAGTGTTTTAAGACTCGATCTGATGAGTGAGCAATAATGAGGACAGTCTTATGCCATCTCTAATCAATGTATTCCTATTTCGATCAGAAGCACAGAAATGACAACTTTTTAGACATTAAGAAAGAAGACTGACTTCCGATTAAATGCGAGACAAATGTCTCCTCTGTTTCTCAAATTGAATTAAACGACTGTTTTGAGAGATTGAACTCTATTTGTCTCAATTAAGTCCAAATATATCACAAAAGCCTAGAAAAGTATTCCCTCTTTTCTTTAATAAAAGATTTGTTTTGCTATAAATTTTTTTCTTCGTATTTATGAAACAAAACTCGAAAATAATTTTTTTATGATTTTCTAAAAATAGATTCAATGAACTGAAGCGCAATATTATTGTAAAGTTTTTGCCGTATTTTTAATACATCGTTAATCTGTTTGAAACTTATCTGATGTTGAATTGAATTTCATTTAACTTAAAGCAAAAACTCATAAAAAAGTTGCAATGAATTAATTGAGACGATATTTAGTTCATCGCTTATTTTTAAGCACAAATGTCACGTCTTATAGAGTTTTTCAATTAAAATGAAGATAAAAATAAGATATATTGAAGAGATGGCCACAAATCAAAAGCGGTAACCACTTCTTCAGTGCGTCCGATAATATATCTTCACTCAATTGACCGACAATTTTAAGATTATTTATTGTGTTTTCCATATAAACAAAATAACATTAAAAAGTTGTATATATTGTATACATTTCTAATGAAATTACATATCTTTTGCTTTGAGACGTTTCTCATACAATGATTATAGTGGTGGACAACGGCCAGGGCTCCACTTTTTCCCTCTCACACAACATAGCGTTATTTAAAGTACTTTTAAAGTATAAGGTTTTCAAAGTTTTGAGTCCTTGAAATTGTGGTCTTCACTCTAGTCTGGACCTATTATGAGAGAATAGTCCTCACATTTCTGGGAAAGTTTTCACGATTGACAGCAACACAACCACTGCTTCTCTTTATTTACTTTCCAAATGAAAAGTCTTAGAGAATAAAAGGGAAGAAAAACCAATTCTTAAAATCTCTTCTTTTTTTGTCATTAACTGAACCCCACATTCACTATAATAGAAGAGAAGATTCTATTGAATGAATTTCTCTTTTTTTCTCTTTAGTTATATAAATAAAATCATAGAATAAAATATATATAGTATTCAGTAATTCGAGTGTTTATTGAATGCATCTCTGGATCAACGAATTCAAGTCTGAACTCACTCTTCACTCAAGTCTTCACTTTAGTCTTCACTTCAAAATGTTTTTCTCTGCAAAACCATTAGCTTTGAGTTCAATGTTATCTAACATAGAGTTCATCACAATATCTAACAGTGTTTTGATTGTCGTCTTCACTATTCATTGATCGTTAGATTTCAATGAAAGAGATCATTGAATTGATCATAGGATTGATCAAAAAAAAAAGTTGAGCCATCAGTCTATGAGTGGTTGCAATAAATAACTTCATTAGAAATCGATTTTCCATAAAATAGATTAACTTTTGATATACGGAAAACACGACTATCATATCATAAGTACCGTATTATTGCAATTTGATTACGACTTGATTTTACCTTTTGATTGTGATTGTGGTAATTGTCGTCATTTAACCATTGATTTGAGACAAAATTTCTCAAAACTATATATTTTTATTGCATTAAAGTCATAATCAAAGTGTTGGCCCCAAAGCTCTTTCGGTGAATAAAATGATTCAAAATTTATGAAATTTCAGTGATTTAATGGATGACCAACATTCCCAACATTTCCATTTTCAATCGATTATTTTTGTTCATATATTACCACCCCTTTGGCTATCACTGACTACGCTATTGCTATGATTACTAAATTAAGTAAAATATTTTATTTTATTGAATTAAATTGAATGATAGTATAATATTATATGTCTTCCAAGTTATGTCTCCAATAAAACACTACATTTTATGCATTCATTTTTTTTCGAAAAATGTTTTCAATTATTTAATAAATTCCCAGAATTTGATTCTTTAGTTTTTTAAGTCCTGTCCTTAAGACACAATAATTGGTAGAAATAATGATAATTCGAAATCAAATTAATTGTATTTTATTATTTAAGATTAGATTTTAATGTTTAAACAATTTTTGTCGCAATTAATGTATTTATTTGTCATTTAATGCATTAATATATATATTCTTCAATTTCTGACATTTATTTATTTATTATAAAAAATATTTAATGTTTTTTTTAGTAAAACTGTTTTCAAATGTTTCTCCGAATGAATTACTTTAATAAACAAATATTAAAATCGGTTTAAAACTGTTAAACAGTTTCCGATCGCAACCAAAATCATCTCAATTAAAGTAATGAATGAATTTTACACAATTTTCAATAGTGATGTTCAATCAGCTCATCCCATATGACTTTGACTCACTTCTTATTGGGCTTAAGCTCAACAATTCTGTGCTCAGGTATACAAAACATATTCAGTGCATATTTTAAGCCTTTATATTGAAAGAGGATTACAGTACATGGGCATAAGTGTTCCGATTTCAATGAAAATTTAAACATGAATAAAGCTAGTAAAATCATGAACAATGACATAAAAATTATTTATCTAGGATGAGTATTTACAGAATTATTTACGTTTGAATTCTTTGAAAAATATTCTTTAACCCCATAATCCTTTGATGCTGGCTACTTTAAATTTTATTGCTCATTCCTTGTTCTTTTCAGTAAAAATTAGAGTGACCAACAAAAGGCTAATACAAAGAATTATACCATCTTCTGTCAATAGATGTGTCTAGGTTTTAACCATTGAATCTCTGAATTTTTACTTCATTCACTTTTCAAGCACTAAAATATACATTCAAATCCCAAGTAAAAAGTTAGAGATTGAATGGTTAAATTTACTCAATTTGCATTCATAGATGTTTTTACAGTTCTCAATAACAAACTATTATATTTTGATAAACATTTTACCACAAAATATCATTTGATTGATTAGCTCTACAATTAATAAAAAGAATTTACAAAATATCTTTTAAGGTTTTCCTGTTATTCCAATTTGAATTTTGATAAACAAAAATGTAATAGCTCATACATCCTAATGAAAATTGAGATAACTTTTTCATGAATCATGTTCGGGTATCATAGACTATATTACAAAACCATCCTTGTTTAATTTCTAAATCATGAATTCCATCCTTTGTAATCCTCTTTCAGACCATTTGAGGATTTTTTTTTTCAAACAAATGAGTGACGGATTGACAAACAATTTATAAAACTACTTTAATGGTTAAACTATTATGGGTTCGGCTATTTTGGAAACAAAGTGCAATCAGAATCACAATAAGAAAACGAATTTTAACTTTGAATAGATCTGACTCTAAAGTGATTGATTCAAACATTTATTGTGTTTTATATTTTTCTGAATAATTTCTTTTCACAAACAATAGTCTTCTTCTTCGGTATAAAAGCAGTTATTTTTTGGTTTTCAGACATAAAACTGAAGTAAAATAAGTTTTAATTTAAATGTTTGTCAGAAATAGGTCTGAGTTTGCACTTAATTATTAAAATATATAGAAAATAGATTTTAATTAATTATTATCAGATGTTATGGAATGTGTGGCTAACTATTACTCTTCGAGCCTTTAAAACCATTTTATGTTAAAATTAATTAAAAATTAGAGACAATATTGAAGTCAAATAAAATCTATAATAACAGCAAAATAATGCTTAAAAACGAAATACTTTTATATAGTTTTAAATAAATATTGTTTTATATCGTAATTCAAATCAATTATATTTAATTCAATCGCTATTCAACCAGAGGTTGAGCCCTTCATAAAAGGAATGTCCAGATTAAGCAACAAAATTAGATTTTGAGAAAATAAATGTTAATAAATGGCAACAAATTGTGCTGTAATTCAATGGAAAATACATTTCAATGAAATTTTAAAATTCGATAAAAGACTTAAAAGTAAATCACCGGACAATTCGAGTAAAGCACAGTTTGGTTGAGCTTTTGAGCGCAATGTCATCCCTATTGATTTGTCTGATTATTAAAACTATTATTAATTGTGAGCTCTTATTAACGAATTACTCGACTCATAATCGGACCCAAAGAGTAACCCATTTTATTAATGGATTCAATTATTTCTGAATATTTCTTAATATAATTGCATTTCAATGAAACAACAAATTCGTTGAAAGTCATCAAAAGTATGATCCCATTCGAGAATCAATCAAATAATTGTAAAATAAAATACATGTATAATAAGATTGGGATTAGGAGGGGCTCTCATCTCCACAGCTCTATTCTTCACTAGTTTTGATTGAATCAAAACAATTGGAAGACAAACAAAATTAATCGCAAATTCAATGCGAATCACAATTCATAAAGAAGTAGAAGTAAATCACTGGACAGACATAAAGAGCATTACATTAGTTAATTATTGCACAAAATATTTGTCACTTTCATGGATGCAATTATATTGAGATAATAAAAGAGTTCTTCAGTTGAAGTAAAATCACTTAAAATGACTGAAAATTGCAATATTTGTCGCGTAATTCGATATAAGACTTAAAAATATTAAAAACTATCGATTAATCGATTATTAAATCAATTAATTAATTATAAGTTATATCTCTTTCTATAAAATTAATATAAACTTAAAAACCATTTATTAATAAAAAACAACTGAACGACACTTTCTATACATTTAGTCTGAGGGGTGTTCCGGACACGACCGGTTCACTTCAAACCAGGCATCGATACAACTATAGCACAGAATAAATATGAATCAATAAATTAATATTTATTCAAATAAGTGATAATCAGTGGAATAAACGGAATACCTTTTGTGATATATACAAAGACATGGAAGCCTTGCGATAGTATTTCCTTTGATCAGCTCTTCTAAACATATAACGCACTCTCCCTTGTCTTCTGTCAACATATCCTCTGAATAACCAAAACAACAATTAACTGACGTTTAATTAATAATATAAAAGACATACCATTATAGTTGATCCGCGGTTTCGTAAGACACATAACCAGATGACACTCGACATCATCAGGTAATACAAATTTCGAACAGACCGGACATTTAATTCCTGTCCACAAATGTGTCAAAACATTAATTATTTGAATATTCGCTCAAAACTTTAATAATTTATTCTTCAATGTCTTAAATGTCTTTAATGACCACAATATGTTAATTAAGAGGAATACAGAAAATGAAAGAAGACTTACCATTGAATGAAATCAATTGAACGGGTAATGAATGGGCAGAAAACACTCTCCCAAAAGATAGGTTGTCTTCGGTCGAAGTGTCGGAATCAGGTGACGCCGAAAGACCGAAACTCGAATGAATTTGTGGCACATGAATAGCGTTGCCGTTAGTTTGGGATCCGTTGAGAACACTGGACAAACTGCGGGCCCTCTGCCGCCAATCACTACTTGTTTGGATAATATCACTGTTATTAGAGTTATGACTGCTTTGGCCGTTAACTCGAGTGCTGTTCGATCGGCCACTGGTCGAGACCGACGTCGACGCCATTGCGTTGTGGTTGTGGTGACCACTCGAAGAACCGTTACTTTGAAGAATACGCGAAGGACTGGTCGACGACTGATTAGTGCTCTGTTTGGCACCCATTATCTCATATAGTTTTAAAGAAGGGAACAATTGATGAATAAATCTGAAGATAATCACAATAAACAAATCAAATGGATTTCAAGGAAAAACATTTGACAATCATTTCATTTGTTTAAATAATTTAATATTAATTTGAAGCGAATGACAACAATTGTAATCATTATTTGTAAACCAATCAATTGATTTGGTTTAACATCAAAACAAATCTTTGTTTATATCAATAGATTTCAGCCATTTTTGCCAATTCTTTCATACATTACAGCATTTAATACCAAATGAATGATACGTTTATTGAATGAAAAACACGAAATACACATGACTTCAATCACTTCAACACAGACTCAAACACAGACACAGACATCATCTCCAATACAGTCTAACCTCTTTTAGATCCTCTTAAAACCCATTCTATTATATTCTTCAGATTAGTTTATAACCCAATATTGAGTACATTCCCTCTCATTATCTAATTTTGATAAATAATTTCAAGAAGTGCTGCGATTTAACTGACAGTAAATAATGAAATAAGTGATACTAAATCACAAATACAAGAATTGGAGACAAATATTCTGTTTATGACTCAATGACTGACAAAACACTGGAATCTATTGAATTTGTTGCACTCTTTTCGTGACATTGAATATCCTTTTTATTAAAATAAGGGAAAATCGATAAGAGATCAACAAATGAGCTTGTTCCAGTTGTTGCTCTATTTAATCAATATATCACTGCCATAAAGACGATCCATTTATGTAACTGATGATCACTGATGATCAGCATTGATTTTGAAGGCAGGATTAGCTTTGAATGTCCTTCAACTTTGGCAATAAAATCACTTATTATTAAATTATTGAATCAAACGTTTAATTATTGGGTTTTTATACAAAATTGAAGTAAAGGAGGAAAAGTGAGAATAAAAATAGACTTGAATTTTAAAGATTGAAATTTTCCTTATAATTATAATTTACTTTTAAATCATTAAAAATGGAAAATGCAATGCCCTGTGCTCTGTGCTCATGATAATCATCAATTACTCATTTTTGCCAATTATTCTAATAGTTAATGAGATTTTGAAACAAAAACAGAATTTGAAAATAAGTTTTATGAACCAATAAATTCAAATATATTACCAGAGAATAACATATTTAATGAATATAATGAAGATTCTAATGGATGAGAGTGCAGTGCAGTGCAAGTAAGTGAGATCGAGATCGTGGTCATCTGTGTTTTGTCAAATAAGATAAATGTTTTCATTGAATAGGATATCCAATGAGTGGAATCACATGAAAATAAACAAATGAGTGACGAAATCAGTTTCCAATCGATTTCCTAATGAACTCGTTTATAGTGATAGCGAAGGACAGAATATATGGCATTTGACTCATGTGAGCGATATTTGTATTCCAGTCATTTGTTTCAAATGATTTGCGAACAAAACATTGAATTTTATATTCAAATTCAATAATTAATGACTAGGAATGGGAGTGACCATGAAATCAATGATCGATGGTTTGGTCATTTTAGTTGTTGACTAAAGTGAAAGAAAATTCTTGAAAATTATCATTAAAACGATTTTCAACGAAAATAACTCTTAAAATAAGGCATTAATTATCTTATAAAACAATAAAGAGAATAATCGGACAAAAACTGACAAAAACTGATATAAAGTGCAAAAGTATTTCAATTATCAAAACAATTGTTATCTTTAATACGCTTTTGATAATAAAAGCTTAAAAATATTGATTTCAAACACAATTTGAATGAATTTCTAGAAAAAGATTTAAAATAAAGAAATTTATGAATAAATTAAAAGATTTTTGATTTTCTCTAAGAATTAGAAAATGAATTAAAATTGAGTTTCAATTAATAAAAACACAATTAATTGGAAATGCATTACATTTTTTGAGTGCTAACGACTAAGTCGTCGCGATATTTAGGCACAAAAAGAGTACAGCAGTGATGTTCCCAAATGTCTTGTGGATAGTCATCGAGAATATGATTCCAATTGTGATTCACGAAATCGAAAGACTCGATCAGACCGGAAGCCCTGTCGAACGTATTGTCGGAATGGAAGCCTCCAATTATATAAAGAGTGGAACCCTTGTTGACAGCCCCCGCGTGGTAACGAGGAGTAGGTATGGTTCCGACCACAGACCACGAATCGGCAGATATGTCGTAGCAGTCGATTGTGTTGACCAGAACTCTCATTCCTGTATTACTGTCCTCAAACCAACCGCCGCAGATATATATCTTATTATTAAACGCAATCATTGAATGGTCGGCTCTCTCGCAAACCATTGGGGATAGACTGGTGTCCCACTCATCTGTCAGAGTATTGTATCGAATGAGATCTTTGAGGACAATGTCCTGATCTAAACCACCGGAAACATAGATATAGTGATTGAAAGCGACGGCCGCGTGTTGTGATCTGTTGCACATCGGAAGGCTGGCCATTGGCATCCATTCATCCGCTTTCGGGTCATAGATCTCACCGGATGTGTACAAATCGTCGTCAATGAGCGGAAATTCTGTTTCATTGACGCCTCCGATTGCATACAGATAGTTATCGACCGCTACTAACGTGAATCGACACCTCTCCCGATGCATCGGTGCGATTGTCGACCACGAGTTAGAAGTGTTATTGCAATTTGGTTTATACCGGAACCCAAACGGGTGGACGTCTTCTTCTAAGCTTTGATTGAAACATCCGCCGATTACACTTAATGGACAGACACTCAATTAATTGGGACTGAAATAAATCAAATCATTTTAATACATACTAGAGTTCATTCTTATGGACAACACTTCCTGTAATTAAATTGAAAATAATTTATGAATGAGTTCTCCAAACATTCAAAGACTCTGTGGGCTCACCGAAGTTGCACTGTTCCACGTGTGGGATTCGGGACAAATACTTCCACTTCTTCTCGCTCTCCAAATAGTAAGTGATTTCATTGGTGACCCCCGTATTATTGAAACCTTTCAATACATTCAAATCAGTTTCAATCGATTATAAAATGAATTCAAATTTAATTAATTTATTGCGAAATAAGTGAAGAAAATTGGTTTTGAATGACATATAAATTATTGGAAAAGTTTTTGCCATCACTTCTCAAGTATGATATGACGCCCACATCTTCACATCAATTTGAAGAGTGTAGGCATCAAATTAACCCAAATTCTAATATCGTTTTAAAACAATAATTCAATTATAAGAATGGAATTCAAAGATATTCAAAGAATTTGAAAACAAAGACATTATTTAAATTGATTTAACACTCAATTTCTTAAACGAAAATATTTTCTACATTTAAATGAAATAATAATTAAATTTGTTTTTCTTTTTCAGATAATTGTTTAAATTAGGTCTCAATACAAGCAATGCAAACATTAAACTCATTTTATTGCTTTTGAAATATTCATGAATTGATTAAATGAAATGAAACGAAGAGAAGAAGTAATTGAAAACTATTTATAAGAATAATTTGTTTTTGATTTTGAACTCAATTTAAGATTATCTCAAAAAACAAGTGATTTGTTGTCATTTCGTTACTTAAAATGGTATTAATTTTTAGAGCAAATTAATTAATGCCTTTACCTCCGACTTTAATGATGGCTAATTCCATTCCTCGAGTATTGATCAGAACATTTGAGTCTTCGGGAGATTTGTAATCTTTTTGCGAAAATAGTTTTCTATATATAAGACATGCCATCGACTCGTTTAAGATCTGTTGCAATTGGTTCCAGTGTTCAGACAAATCTTCTTTAGTTATTTCTTTGAAATTAATGAATCGCAACAAATGAGACAAATATTGAACTCTTTCGGCAAAACTGAATTCAATCCATTTCATGACAATCGAAAGGATATCACTTTCAGAACAGTCCACCGGATAGTCACAGTCGAGGATTCGGTTTAATTGATGGACAGACAGACGTTGCAATTCACTGGTTCGGGAAAAGGCCAACAAATTGGAACAAATGAATCGATAAACTGTTTTACTTAATTGCCATAAAGAATATGTTTCTGCAATTGTGGCCAAATCCACACAATTGTCAACAATTATCTGTTCCTCTAAATAGTCACTACAGGCCTGAACCACGTCTTGCATTTGAACGTGAGATGCAGTCGACAGCACGTCCTGAATGTTAGACAAATTCAGTGCTAATCTGGAAGTATACGCGTACTCAAGGATGTAATGAAGACCTGATAATCAAATTAATAATAAATCAGTTTTATTGATACCTAACAACTGAAACAAACCTTCATTAGTGACTCCATTGAGAACTATTTCTTTTTGTTGGGTCTCCATAAAGACCTGATCCGTAAACATCGCTCTAATGACAAATAAAATTAAGATTTGATCCTATATTAAAAATTATCTTCAATACCTGAAGTAGTCGGAACAGGCGGACAATACGACCCGATGTGCCTCATATTTGCGACCATTAGTACCGCCGGCTATAAGGGTAACGTCGAGTAACTGTCCTTTTGATCGCAATTCATTCAAACCACTCAGAAGTAGCGACTGATGAGATCCGGATTCAAAGTTGACGGTAATCCCAACCGATTCGTAACTATTTTCGCCTATTCTTCGCATTTTGGGATCAATTGATTAGAGATATAAATCTCATAATTAGTTAATCGTTTTTTGGATGAAAATCAGCTCCAAATCGATGTAAAAACTTTTGATTGCAATAAATGAATGTCTTTTGTTGTGTTTATTAAGTGTTGTTGACGTCGAGTATGTCATCCATTGAACGCATGTAAACAAAAACCAGTTGTTGTGACGAAACATAGCATATGACAGACCCGTTAGCCTTTCAATCAACTCGTATTCGCCACTACAGCCCTTCACATCCAATAAAGGCTTTCATTGATTTTATCGATCAATATTTCAGCAAATCGTTATCAATGATAAACTTTAATCGAAAACTTGATTCATTTGACAAATGAACAAATGAACTAAATTCATAGATTAACATAGATCATATAATTATTATAAACTTATACAACTTATAGTTTTAGCTACAATTATAGTAATTGATTTTTATTCTTTCAATTCTTGAAATCTAAAAATAAGTGAAATTCTTATTAAATTAAAGAATATTCTTAACTTATTCTGTGTTTAATTTGAAGCAATTTTAATAAGATTTTATAAATTATTATTTAAAGTTATAATCAAAAGACATTTTATCTTTCCCTTGAATAATACATTTAAGAATTCAAAGTTTCACCTCTTTAGACAGGGAGTGCCACACCATTAATGTCTGAAGATATTATTTTCTATTATGTAAAGGTGTTTCATAAATATAGGACATTTGATAATTTAAAGAAAACAAATTAAACAAAAATAATATTTTAATAAAATTCTTAGATTTTGTTATATTTGACTTAAATATAACAAAAGACCTGTTTTTCCATTGACTTGATTTTGATATCTTTTTATTATAAAATAACTTATGTTTTGTAAGGAAAGAATAAATCCATGAATTAGTAAAAACGAGTTCATAAAAGTTCCTCAAAATTCAAATATTGTTCTGAAAAAGCGGTGAATTATTTGAAAAGGCTTTCAAACAATCGAAATGCACTTCCATTGAAAGAATTGCAGGAATTTGTGGTCAATAAAAATATAAATAAAAGATTTGTTCCAATTTTGAGTTAACTTTCATTACTTTTACTAAAATATTATGTTTTGTATTAACTTTTTTATTGTGTATTGAAATCGAAATGAATATTATATCGACTTTTAAATGCTTTAACACAATGTTTAGTAATGTTTTGATGAAATGATTGGCCAAAAGAGCTCATGAGTTGGCGCAATGGTAACGCATTTGACAAACAGATTCAGTCGACAATTGAACACAATTCACAAAATGATCAAACATTGCATTATATTCTGTGTCAAACTGTTTCTGAAGTGTGAGAGAACTGGTTCTCCACTTAATAGCCTTGAATTCAATTGAATTGGAGTTCCAACGAATAAATTAGTCCAAAGAAGGAATTGACAAAACTGGAGATCATTTGTTGGAAACATTTCTTCAAAATCTTCTTATTTTGATGTTTTGAACAGTTGTGCGAAGAATTGGCACAAAAGTGAAAAAATTCACTCAAAAATTGGGATAAAATGCCAGCAGAAGTGGTCACAACAACACACGTTCAAAAAAGTCCTCCAAAATGGTCCGGAAATTTTGCCGTAAAGGCAAAAGTAGAGTCCGTTCCCATCGGCGAAGAATTGAGACTTAATTTAGAATACTTCCGAACCATTCCCGGTATCGTCAAAATCATCCAATTGGTATGTCATCCAATATGTCAGAGTTTATAAGCAGCTTATATCACAAAAAACCTATAACACCTATAAGACCATGTTCATTTTTATAAGAAAATTAATTTCTGTGGATTATTATTAAAGCGATAATTAATTAAATGACAGATAATATCAATCGTTTGTATGGCATGCATTTCACCGCCACTTACAGTAAGAATTCAATTATTTTATAAAATAAACTTATTTTTTATCAAAAGTTAATAATAATAACATTTTATTGTCATATTTGTGGGAATGTCTGTAAAAAAGCAAATAATTAGTTTCAATACTTAATTGTCACGATTTATGTTAACTCATATTATAATATATTAACAAATCTATTAAAACGAAACTCTAATGCGAATTCGTATACTCTAATTGATAAATTGATCCTTTAAATTAGTCTAGATTATCTAAATACTTCCTTTGAAATATCATTAGAATTGGCATATCATGCATTTAAATTATTTTAAATCATAATTAATATATTATTATATACACGTATTAAACTTTTATTGTCTTTTAAATAAGTTTAATCGGAGAGATTGCCAGAAAAGCATTTAACAAAATTCTTGAAATCTTATGAATCATTTTCAATTTTATTTATAAATAAGAATTATTATAATATTGATGTTTACTATATTTTCTATCACTCTTATTCTTTAAATGAAAATGTAGAAGTAGAGATAATATGACCAAAATTATAAAATTAATCTTAAGTTAGGAAATTTACTTTTTTAGAATTTTTATATTAAAAGCTATATTTGTTTGTCTCATTTGTCTCATTTGTTTTTCAAATGAATTAATTTCTTGAAAACACTTAATCATTTAAAACACTTATTTTATATTAGTCTGAACTGTCTTGAAGTCAATGAAATTTGTTGAATCTTTATCATATTTTACCATTTTATTGGTGTATCGATCTTTAGATATATGATGATAATATTTAATGTATAAATCAGTTGACAGATTGAAATAAATTGATTTTGAATGAGAAATCTCTTCTTAAATGATAAGAAATAAAATTCAATAATCATTTGAATTGTAATTTAATGAATCTATTTTTGCTATTAATGTAATTCTTTACTATTTTTATAATTTTGTTATTTTTGTTGTGAATATTCACTAATTTCTTATTCTAGTGGTTCGCACGTCTCTTCACCGCAGTGGTGGCCCTTTCATTTGCATTGACATTAATTCTGTGTTTTTGTTACTTGGTAACTCTCAGAAACATTGTTTTCCCGACATTCAATTGGATATTTGCTGTAAGTTTGACAGTATTTCTCGATTTCATTATTAATGTTTAGTAAGAAAATGACAAAACAAAACATAAAACATATTTCACTTTCTATATCAGGAGTTAGTCTACACCGGATTCGTAACGATATGCCTATTCATCACAGCTATTATTCATCTTTCATTGACCGCGAGGGCCGACTACCGATACGCACTGACCTATTACAATAGCAATTTGGGCACAAGCTATTTCGGTACATATATTGCCGCCGGAGTGAGTCTCACATTCTTTTAATTTATTAAAAATAAAGAAAGAAATTAGTTTTCACTTTTTTAACCATTTTATTGAATCATTCATTCATTTAAAAGAAAAATAGATATATTTTCGGAATTTCAAGTATAAATGTATTTCTATTATACCTGCAAAATAAGTCAAATATTTTATTTTAAATCTTTCATAAATGAAAAGAATATTCTTTTTAATGAGAATCTTAGAAATTTTTCAGATTGAAGTTTCAGTCAATTAAATCTGATATTTAATTCATTGCAATTAAAAACTAAAGAACTATTCAATGAGTGATTAGAATACATTAGAATCGGAATAAATTTAAGGATTAAAAAAATAATTTCTTTTAGATTTTAGTGATAATCAGATAAGAGAGGATAATATGGTTCTATTTTTAATATTGATAGAGATAGAGGTCATGACTCATGAGTTTTTTTTCGTTTAAAATGATATGATCTGAATCTAGAATTTATTTTTCGCTGATTAAGTGAACTTTTATTGTGGATTTATTGGCAATGAATGAATAGGTGAGTTGCTATGGGCACCAGTACTGGAAAAGTGGTGAAAAGCAATAATAGAGTTGAAAGTTATAATCAAAATAATATATCGATTCAATCAAAACAAATATCGAGTGATTTATTATTCATTTCTTTTAACAGGTGTTCGGTTTACTTAATTTCTTGGCATATGGAGCGGGAAGTGCTTTCCTATACTTGGAGTGGAAGGGCGAGAGACCGACAAATACTGTTAGTCCTGCTAATGGTCGTTGAAAATCTAAAAAGAGTGGGAATCTGTTAATTATTCTGTGCTCTTTTTACATAACCCAGTTTTCACTAAAACAAAACGCTTTTCTACAGAATATCAAAATAATGTGAAAATTAAATGTTTTTCAAAATATATATAAAGTTATGTAAAGACATGAAAGACATGAAAATACAATAAAAATAATAAAAACTAAACGATTCGAAGCTTTAAATATTAATTATTACTTTTTAGTAATACCTGATTTCCTCCCTTTAAGTCCTATTAAAGACATCAAATTATCACGAAATTCAAATGAATCACAATAATAGGCATTACCTCCAAAGCATATTGTATTACCAAGATTTACTCACTAATATTTTCTGATTTTTATTGAAATTCTAATCGCATTTGTCTTTATACTGGACAATCAATAGCAAAGCAACAGTGAATATCAAACATACTTTTTAATACTTTGTAAACAATTCAATAGTTCGGACAAATCAGTCAAAAATTATGGTATAAATGAAAATAGAATTTTATTTTAAATATATTTCTTTAGAAAATTGCTTTCATATCAGTGTTTAGTTTGTTTGATATTAGATAGAGTTGATTGTGACGACGAAGGAGGAGGAGGAGGAGGAGGAGGAGGAGGAGGTGGTGGTGGTGGCGGTGGCCTTAATCGAGGAGGCGCCTCCTTTGACTGTTGCTGAGAAATCTGTGAGTTAACGGTCGGAATTGTTTGATCAATAAATCTCGGAGGGGGTAATGATAGAGGTCTCAAAGGCGGTGGAATAGTTGCTGGAATTGTAGAGAAACTGATCATTGGCGGCATTCGACTCTCCATTTTATTTGTTTGTGATATCAGAGTATCTTCTTTTGGCAAATATGTCACACTTTCTGTTTGTGGTTCAATCAAAGGAATTTCGATTTTCAGTGGATTTTGCAAAACATTGAGAATAGTATCGATTGAACGGATTTGAGCCAAAAGTAAAGACGAATTTTGTTGTAATTCTTTACGGATATTTCGAATTCTTTTGGTTTCTTCCGAAGACATCACTGCCTTTAATTTGTCGAAGTTTTCGATCCATTTGATGGCACTATTAATCCAATTCGAATCGCTTATGAACTTTGTTCTGTAGTCCTTGAGATAGTTCTCGACTTCTTTTATCCATTCTTTGACTTGAATTTCAGTATTTGTATCGGTTATGGGATAATTAAATTCAAGTTCGATCTCAACCACCAATTCTTTGAGTCGTTTGTGAAATCTATCGATTTGTTTATAGAGTTTGTGATTATTTGACTCTATTTCCGAATCTTTTATTAATTTGTTTAAACTTTCCATTAGTTCTGAAAATTCTGAGTCTTTTAATGAAAGTCTTATAAAAAAAACTGAGCAAAAAATTACACACAAATCAATGTTTCGATTCAGAGCTTAGAGTATAAAAAGTGGAAAACTTTATCACTTATTCAACGAATCTTTGATACCAAATGTCTTTCAATAGAATAATTGATTGATTGTATATCTGTCTCGAACTGATTGACAATAATTAAAATTTTACAAAAAAAATAAGAAATCAATCGATTATTTGTTTTATTACTCAAATAGTTTTAAATGTCGAACTTCTTTGAAGAAATATGTTTTTATTGTAAATCCATAGCTCTTTGTATCCTTTTATTTTCGATGGCACAGCCAAACAGTGCGCAAATCACTCAAGAGGTAGTAATAAGTAGTCACTAATGAGTTTAAATGATGAAAATTACTTGTTTATCACATCTCAGGAGATATCATTGTTTTGTGATAAAAGACAAAACTTATCCATCGATTCAGTTATGTCTGAATTACAAGAACAGCATAAATTCACTTTTTTCATTGGAGAAGACTTTTATGAATTTGAACCATCAACTGTTAAAAACTTGAATTCATCTAAAATAATAAGTCATAAAAAGCTCAAAGATCTGTATGAAAGTCTTAAGCCACCCATCACTATGGCTTACTTTACTACATATGCTGAAACGACATTTCAATTGTACAATGTAATGTCATTTTCTAACTTTATATCTATTTCTCTTAGTTTTGTTCTAAAATATATTCTTTAGGGAAATGAATACATTTATTTGGAATTTTTCAAAAACCGAACTTTCAATAGAGATTTAAGTCATCAAATGACTAAAGATTACAATCACACTATCTTTGAAGCCATAAGATTTGGTGATAAAACAAATACTTTCATCAGATTTCTCCATCGATGGCACAATGACTTAAGAAATAAGACGGCAATTAAATCTATCGATAGCTTTAAAATACAAAAACATTATTTCCTCACTAGAAATGAAGGACCTCTCAAACAGATAAGAGTCGTCAATGAATCACTTCCCGAAGTGGATAACAAGACATATAAAGTGTTTTATCAATTAAATGAAGACACTATTACTGCCGCATTTGTTTATCCAATAAAGCGTAAGCATTATTTGCATTTATTTGCCGGAAGACACTTCTGCCAAATGGAGATCAGTTACACAGATTGGACACCATTTTGTCTAATAAAAGATATCAGTGAATGGATTGAAAATTGCAGATCAGAAACAAGTCCACCGCTATCTGTTTCACCAACTCTTCCGTCAACTCTTCCGTCAACTCTTCCGTCAACTCTTCTGTCAACTATTTCATCAAGTCGTCGACCAACTCTTATAACAACAAAGTTATCGAGTATCCCATTGAAGACAAAAGATATTAATTCTGCAACAGATTTGATCGAAGATAACAACGATAAGAGCGCCATAATTGTGATCGGAATTGTTTTGGCATTAATTGTGATAACTGGTTGGGCCGTCACTATAGCTGTCATTTGGATAGCTTATAGAGAAACTCAATCTAAAAGACAGAAAAAGACAACATTGAGCTCAACATCAACAGGAGTTCCTGTTTCGACCACCTCTTCTGTAAAAACAGTAGATTCAATTACAGGAGAAGTTAAACAACAATCTCAACAACAAAACCAATAATTTTTATTAATTCCATTAAATTCCTAAAAAAAAGTTTTTTAATTCAATAAAAGTGAAATCTATGCCAAAACTTAGCTATCAATTCATTATGTGTTAAATGAGTTAACTTTTATCTATAACTAATCGCGAGATTAGAGAATAGATAACAACTAACTGTGAATCGAGAGAAAGTCATTTTTGAAAATCAGATCAAATCAATACTTACCGTAACTCTAAACAAAAAAATGTATTTTCGGATCAGTTTTTTGATGGCGATATTATTAGGTCTGAGCACAGCCTTAGTCAATGAATCATTGCCCGTCAACTATATGAATGTACGACTCGAAAGATTTGCCAATGTTTTCAACAGGAGTTGTAAATCAGAAGTGAATCTTACTTCTTGTGATTATCTGAGTCGTCCCCTCATTGAGTCCATCAAATTGGGAAGACATAAGTCAATCATAATAGACAGCGAGTGTTGTCTCTTCCGTTCATATTTGGATTGTTTGAATGAGTCGCTCCAAAATTCCGGATGTGATCAACAAGTGTTGAATTCCGTCAAAAATGGCATTTATGGTCATCTTTTCAACTTTGACTTCAGGTGTCTTCCAAAGTATGCCAAAGACACGTGGATTGTTCACAATTTATGTGGTTCTCCAAAATGGTTGTGGACAATAGTGGCGGTTTTACTTCATTTGTCTGCTGTCTTGACTATCTTTTGGATCTATTGGTGCGTCACTCAAAACAAATTCCTGTTCATCGAATGGAAATAAATGTCATAACATTTTAGTAAATCTTTAAATTCAAAAAACAATTATTTTCTTCGATTCAATAAAAATTGATTTCCATTTTACAAGAATTTGAATCAATTAATTAAAAGTAAAAAACTTTTCGTAACTTTTACTGCAAATAAAAGTATAAATTGTTTGTATTATTGAAATTATTTAATGAATTAAAGAGTTCGCGCTTTTAATTGATTTAAATCACAATTAAAAAAGTCTTTGATTTGAATTATATTTTGTGTTTTATCCAAAGATGTCTTCAAATATCAATAAGAAACTGATCGAAAGGGGAAACATATTGACAGAGAGTTTAGTCTTGAGTGACAAAAGTTTGAAAAAAGTGATGACAGCCCTGGAAAATGAATTCCGTTTGGGTCTCAGAGACGAAGAGTCGGCGACCGTTAAAATGTTGATCACTTATGTGAGAAGTCTTCCAAACAATAAAGAAAAGGGAAGATATTTGGCGCTGGATTTGGGCGGCACTAACTTTCGGGTGATTCTCATCGATTTGGACACAAAGGAGGCGAAGATGGACGGCGACACTTTCAAAATACCAAATGAAATGATGGTCTCTGACGGAGAGATTCTGTTCGACTTCATCGCCGATTGTATCATCAAATTTGCGGCCAAAAGAAAGTTAGAAAAAGTTCGGATAGCACTGGGCTTTACATTCAGCTTTCCCTGCACTCAGTTCGGGTTAAGTCAGGCAAAACTCAATACATGGACCAAAGGCTTCCGGTGCGCAAACGTTGAGGGAAGGGATGTCGTAAAACTCCTGAAGACAGCTCTCAAGAAGAAGTCACACATCTCTAACGCCTACGTAGACATTGTGGCCCTAATCAATGACACGACCGGAACACTCATGTCTTGCGCTCACACGAATCCCAATTGCAATATTGGTCTGATTGTCGGCACCGGTACCAACGCCTGTTATATCGAGAGTTTGGACAACATTGAGAAATGGCCCTCAAATTACAACGAACCGCGACAAGTAGTGATCAACACCGAGTGGGGAGCCTTCGGAGACAACGGCGCTATCGATTTCATAAGGACTGAATGGGATGAACTGATAGATAAGGAATCAATAAATAGTGGTAAACAGAAGTTTGAGAAAATGGTGTCCGGAATGTATTTGGGAGAATTCGTTCGATATATTTTCTTATCTCTGATCAAAGAGAAAGTCTTATTCGATGGAAAGACACCCAAAAAGCTGTTAGAAAAAGACGTATTTCCCGCCAAAAGTGTATCGAAAGTGGATTTGGATTCGGATAAAAATAATTTCGAAAATACAAGAAAATTATTGGACAGAGACATCACCAAAGACTATACCGATACAGATCTACACATCATATATATGGCCAGTACTCGAGCAGCGAAACGTGCGGCTGATTTGGTGGCCGCCGGCTGTGCAACACTTATAAATCATATGGGAAGAGAACAGAACACAATAGCTTACGACGGATCAGTCATCAAACTTCATCCCATTTTCAAACATTGGGTCGAAAACAAGATTAAAGATCTGATAAAACCGAAGACCTCTTCTGTCGTCTTAATGCTATCCGAAGACGGGAGCGGAAGAGGAGCTGCTGTTGTCGCCGCCGTTCAGTACAGAGAAAAGAGGCCTAAAATTATCAAAAGAGACGGAAAGGTCTACGAAATCGGAACTTATATTCATTGACTTAAAGTTTTATTTGATTTAAAAGAAACTAAAATATAATTTGAAATTAAAACTCAATTCAAAACTAAAACTAAAAGCTTTTGAAATAAAATTATATTTAAGCAAATAATGAGTTTGTTTTCAATCAATGATTACTTTGAAGAAAATTTATTGGAATTCAAGTAAATATAGTTTCAAATAAATGACAGAAATATTAATATATTTTAAATTAAAAACAAATAAAACGATTAAAATATAATATTTGCTCTAAATTTGAACATTTAATGAGATTTCAATTGATTTCATTTGATATACCGTTTCGTTAATCAATTCTTATCTTAAAATATATGTAATTATAGTTAAAATTAATCGTTTGTTAAACATATAACTGAATTAATGTCTGAGTCAAAGTCAAACTAATAAAGCCTTGAGAGGAGAGCCTCAAGAAAGGCAGAGCCTCAGGAAAGGCACATAATTATAAAATTTGCAGAAAAAACTTTCAACAAAAATATTCATAAGTTTTTGACCAAATATTTCAATCGTTTTCTATATCACAGAATTAGCTCAACATTAATAAAGCCATTAATATATCGCTTTTCACTAAACGTATCGTCAATTCATTCCAAATAAGCGTTATGTGAGTCAAAGTCGAGGTCCAGGCATTAGATCAGACACTAAATGCAATTAAATATAAGTGGGAGAGTCCGCCAAAGAGGTGTCACAGGCTCTGCAAAATTTTTCGTTTTTATCGTTAACTAAAGTACATCGCGAACACTCCCGCCCACCACTTATCAGAGGTGTCGATTCACCGCCCATTTTACGACTTCTGTGACATATCTCACAGACGTCTTTCAGCTCTGGATTCAGATAAGTGCAAGAAGTACACGACCAGCCCTTTCCAAGCCTCACATTCTTCGACAGCTTTTGATTATCAGCTTTCGATTCATCGGTTCTTGTTTTGCCTCCGATTGGACTTAAAGATGAGGTCGAACTCGATTGAGGAATGGGTGCCAAAACACCATTACTTGTGTTCGAGTTCTTCACTTCATTTGCATTTTTATTTGAGTTATTATTGAATTTCAAAGGATTTGATTGAATTTTAACTGTATTTACAATTTTACTCAAACTCTTGCCGTCGATCAGAGACTTCTTTTTCTCCAAAGAGTTATTACTTCTTTCAATTGTCGGCGACTTCTCTGACTTTTTCTCAGTCTTCTTCTCTGTCTTCTTCTCTGGCGGTTTCTTTTCGTTTGCAGACTTGAATTCAGTTAAAATAGATGACTCCAAAGATAAGAGAGGATC
The DNA here is from genome assembly GCA_034699985.1 of Minunthozetes semirufus. Classification (NCBI taxonomy): domain Eukaryota; kingdom Metazoa; phylum Arthropoda; class Arachnida; order Sarcoptiformes; family Punctoribatidae; genus Minunthozetes; species Minunthozetes semirufus. Next base: position 29,394 of record JAQIXD010000022.1, read on the forward strand.
CAAATTGTCGTAATAACTGCCCCTTTTGCCCGACTTTTCGTTGATATCTCTTTTGGTCAAAGAATTCTTTGCTTTGGCTGAAAGACCATCGATTTCTGTAATCGACTTCTTATTACTTAAATTTATTTTATTGAATGAGTTATCAATTTCTGCGGTAATGTTAGGTAACTCCGCCTGAACTCCTTTGCTAACGGACTGTGCTTTCGGTGGAACACAACTCTGACTATTCGTTGGAAACGGAGCAAAAAGTGGCGGACAATAAGTCACGTGAGGTGAAGGACAAGGACTCATACAAGAGGTGGTCGGCAAACAGTACTGACACGAAGGACTCGATGGAAATGAATGGGCGTTCAGTATCGGGTAATTCAATAAATCAAATGAATCGGTGGTGTCTTCGAAGTCGTCGTAAGCGTTGTCCACATAATTATGCGTTAAATGTTTGTCACGAAATGATTGTTTTGGAGACATATTATACATATTATCGTCTAAAAGACTGAATCCATTGCCCAACAAATGGCTGTCAGTACTGACTAATCGTTTGGCGCCATTAGAAGAGTTAGAGTTATCAAAATCAATTAGTTTTGCAGTTCTTTTCATTTCTGCAATAAGTTTGATGGCATCGGACTGACCACAAACATATTCCACTCTAATAGCATGTATGTCCCGCCAACTGACGTTTGAAAATCCTTTAGATTTAAGGGATTCTCTAATTTGAATCATTATCTGGAGTTCGACGAACGCCACCAGACATTCGAGTGAAACTCTGGACACTTGGTCCGGATCTATAGGCGGAACCAATTGGTAGATGCCTTTCGTCCTGTTTTCTACGAAACCCATTAAAAATAGAATATTTTCGGCTCCGATCAGGTGTTTGTCGATTACATGTCGATAGAATCCACTGTAAGGACAGATTGAGTGGTATTCCTGTCTCCAGGGAAGGGTTATTAGGTTTGTGGCGTACTTTTCCAGCGCTTCGAAAGCATTACTCGCTTTATAGGCACTAAAGGATTGGTTTTCAGTTATACTTCTGTTGAGACAGTGGGAGACCTCATAGAAACTGAATTTATGAGTGTTTGGAACCAATGAAAGGTATTCTGCGATTAAACACTCGATTTTTGTTCTCATCTCCAGCTTTGCCGGAGTTTCCTCTCTATTAAGATATGATAAATGGTTTTCATGGATTCGAACGCGAAGTTCATCGCAACGACTGTAAGAGTGGCTCAAAGGTAGTGTCGATGATGTATGAGATGGCATACAAAGGGTCGGCTCTGATATCATCGGCAGAGAAGACACACTTCTTGCGCTCATTGCCATCGATTTGTGTCTAATTTAGACTTTAATTGTCTTTTAAATCAAAGCCTATAAAAAATAATTTGTTATTTAAGACAAGTATTAAAACAAAAATAAAAAACAATTAATGAATGGATTTGTGTTTCAATCATTGAATTCAATGAAACCAATGATTCATTTGTTATGAATTTTAACTAAAAATTGTAAACAAATGAGTAAAACATTTGACACTTTCGACGACTTACCAGAGATTTGATTTAATATCAAATGTCTTCTAACAAATGTCATTAGATTTTGCTTATAAATTGATTATAAATATTTAAGAAACAAAACAAATTGAATGAACGAGGGATCAGTTATTAAATGGTTTTTAAATTAGTGTTTATTTGCGACAAAATCGTAAACACAATTGCATTACAGCGAAGCCCTTCTATGACCCAAATATGGTATTATTGTTGTCTTTTAGTTCACTTCACTTATAACGTAACATATTTTTTAGAGCTCTTCAGAACCCACAATACAAATATCCAACTTTTAAAATTAGTCATCATTTTATAGACAACCACATTCTATTATCTAACAAACATCATATCGAGCAAGTTTTGGACCAGGAAATATAGTTAACAATTAACCAGTACAATTTTAATAAATCGAAACAAAATATCTGTTAGAGAATTAATGAGGATAATCATTGATCATGGTAATTTATTCCAGACGTGATGTTTTTCCACTCACAATTGTTTGACTTTATTTAGTCAGTATTAAGTAATAAATATACGTCAGTAGTAATAATGGTGCAGGTTAATTGTGAATTTGTGAGAGTGCAGTGTAGTGTTCATCTGTCAATTTGAACAATTTATTAGTTGAGCTGTTATGAGAAAGCGGGTCATAATTAGGACACTAAATGTTCCCTCTTTTTCCTCTTTCGTTAGGTTTTTAAATGAAATATTTGCGACTAATAGTTATTCTGTGCAATCATTTTGAACGCTTAATAATCGATTGATTACTTATATTCAAATCATTTATTACAGAAATAGTTATTCACATAAACTATTGAAAATCAACAGATAATTAGCGGACATTCAATTAATTTGATTAATGTATTCCTAATTAAACGATACTTTGAAAAAAACTTTCAAAAGTTTTAGTCCATTTAATTAGTATGCAATTGGAGGTAATATTCTGTTTTATGGCAATCCAAACATATGGAGGAAAACCTGCAGACATTAAGTAATTGAGTGATAAACTTGTGATCAATTGATGTCTGTTTCTGCTCTTAAATCATATCAATTTGAAAAACTATATTAAAAAGTTTCGAAATAAGAATTTAGTGATAAAAACAAAAACTGTTTCAAAACTGATTTATTTCTTCACTTCAATAGAGATTATGCAATGAAATTAGGTTTGATTTACTTATCAATAGTTTGCTTATTAAATGTGAGTCATATGCAGTCATATATAATATGAAGAATTGATGGACAAGAGAATAGATAAGTGACTTATATCTTAATAAGAGTTTTGTGGAAAGTCTGAGAATATGAGTGCAAAAGTGCAAACCCGACCAAAAGAGGCGGAGTTTTGCTGAAACACTATGAGCAGAGTATTGCTGTATTACTGTATTACTGTATTGTCGAGCATTAGAGAGCATTACAGCTGACGTTTATATACAACTGTGAGCTCACGTCTCATAAGAGAAGCTCTCAAACGCTGAATGACTTCTGTTTTCTGTTGTTTTGTTCACCACTTCTTCAATCAAAACACAATTAAAGACTTCCATTGTTTTCAATTAAACTTTAATCAAATGATTTCAAGTGTAATGTGATATCAATTAACATACAATTGACTTAAAATATAGCAAAAGACTGTTTGTTAGTGTTTTGATCAATAATTGTATTGAATGGTAGAGTGAGTGACTCTCAAAAGGATTTTCAATGAATTCCTCGACGATGTTATGTCTGGTGACCTGTCCCAACCATGTCGTTCTCGGTAAGTCATATCTCACATAATAATAACAATCTCTTTATTAATATTATTATTATATAATCACTCATTTGGTTATCGATATTACAGAAGTCGAGTGCGATCATAAAGCCAGAGGACAGGAATGCCTCGATAAGGTACTGTAAATGTTGTCTGTCCTTCTCTACCCTTCCCTCAGATTAACATTGAGGGTCTCTGTCTCTGAATCTAATTGAGATCAAAATTTTGAGTGAATTATCGATTTTTAATTGCCTTTTCGTTTCAATGATTGTATTTATTACCAGTTTTTCTGAGAGTCGGTCCAAACTTTGTTTGACTTCTTTTAACTATTTTTTAAATTTTAAATATATTTCTGAAAATCAAAAGCAATTCAAACCATTTTTCAAAGGTATTAGTCATTAAAATTTAATATCTTTAAGAAAAACAAAATATTGTTTAAAAACAAATATGTTTTTCAATTGAACTCATATTTCAAATCGATTTTACATTTGATAACAAATTTGAGATTTTTTTTCAACAAATTCTTCAGTTTTTGTGTCGTTTTTGTCACAAATTTTCTTTCATTTTATAAAAAAAATTTAGTTTTAAGTGATTTTTTGTGAGTAATTCAACTGAGAATCGGTTCAAACCTTCGGCTTAAAACCTGAATAATCAGAATTAAGATCAAAATTTGAGCGAAAATTTTTTTGATGATTTGAATGAATGACACAAAAAACTATTCGTCAATACATTCAAAATGAAAGCAAAAGTAGTTTTCCATTGTCTGAAGAAATGCATTCTTTTGATGGAAATGTTTTGAATCGATTAACACATTGTGAGACAGACTTTCAATTGTTAGCGCATTTCCGGACAATTAGTTTGTTGTCAATCAGAAAGTGGAACAAATAGACAGTCAATCAGTCAAAGACCCAACCAGTGATCGATCCGATTATGTAATGCTTTTGTCTCTTTTGTAAAGGACTTAAAACTTCAACAAAACTATTAAATTAATTAATATTTGTTTTTATTGAATGCTTTCGAAATATTGAGATATTTGTCACCTCTTGAGGAAAGCCTTACCAATAGAGCTCTAAGACTTAGACTTATAGACACTAAGTGTCTGACATATGAAACCATTTAGTAATTGAATATAATTTATTGGACACATAACAGGTCTGCCATATGTTGGGTATTATTGAAGTCGACTACTTTGGACTCCAATATTGCGGACAGAGAGGAGAAATGCTTTGGATTAATATGAGGAACCAAATCAAACAGCAAATGACTGGGGCTAACACTCCTCCCTTCAGGTTTCAGCTAAAAGTCAAGTTTTTTGTTCCGCCACATCTGTTACTCCAAGAAGTGACCAGGTATGCCACTATATCACTACGTCATAATGCCCCCAACCATTGCCCTCTATATCTCTTGAGTAAAGTATTGATATTTTTGTCACAAAATTCCGATTAATAATCAATTTTGAGCGCAAAACAACTTTTCCCAAACTATTCATTGATTTTCATTAGAATTCAATACTGAAAATAGGTTTAACTCATTCTGTCCTATACTATGTCAATACTATGTCAAGGACTCTCCGTTTTTAATAGATAAAAGAGTTCGGTAATTGAATTCTCGTTAATATAATCACTATTTATTGCAATGATTTGAATGCAAATTATGTTTAGAAATATTTTTTTAAATGCGAAACCGAATTATACGTGACTTTAGAGTCGAATAAATCGGTTGTCTCTAAATATTTGCGACGATTTTCCTTATTTTTGTGCTCTTTTTGTGCTCACGGTTTGCAAAATGTTGTGAATCGTATAAATCGAAAACAACTTTAATCTGATTTATAATTTGATTTTTTGGTGATATAAAGTCGGTTAACGTTAGTTAACAGCAAAACACGTTTATTCTGTTCCCTTATTAATGATTTGGGCCTTTGTTTCTCTCTCCTCTGTTGACCTTCTTTTCAATTCATATGAATTTTATATAAATATAAGGATTTTATATGAATTTCATTAAATGAATAGATTTTAAATGTTTTTAATTATTTTCTCACATTTTCTGTAAAATTAAATGTTTTTTTAGATATTTTAGTATAAAAACAAAGAATAGTTTTTTATCCAATTTTATCGAAGGTTTAAATCAGGGATTTTAATAGAAAGGAATAACAGGTCATTAGATTTTTGCCAAAAAATGTCAACATTTTGGTCACATTATCTCTATCTGTATAGAAATCTTTTCACCGAAAGTTGGGGACCCGGATCTAACCGTTAATATTGATATAAAGATATATAGAGATCCTCGTATTTTTCCCAAAGTGCTATCACGTGTATAATTCTTATTCCAATTTTATTATATGCCTATACCCTGAGCATAGTTCTCATTGTGAAATAAAAGCCATTATTTTATATAATATAATATAAGGGTTTATCCAAAATAAGGACAAGTTTTTGTCATTTAAACAAAATTTGGAATAAATTTATTGTTAATTAAAATCCATATTTATATAAAGCATACAATAAATTGCCTCAATTTCTGTCACAAAAATATCATATTTCGTAAAATAGGTGTTAAAAACATTTTTATAATATCAGTCATAAATTCATTAACTCTTAAATTTAGTTTAAAATCTTAATTAATATATAATTCTTGAGTCTTATCGCAAAATATTATGTATTTCAGGCACCAGTTCTTCATAAGTATAGTTCAAGACCTACAAGAGGGTCGACTTCGAGTCAATAACCGCCAATTGGCCATAAAATTGGTGGCTTTAATAGCACAGTCAGAAATCGGTGATTTAAGTCAAGAAATGGTTACTTCGGCTCTACTTTACTATAGAAAGTGGATTCCATTTTCTCTTCCCGACACTGAAGTCAATTGCAGTTCACCGACACTCCAAAGGAAAGGCAAACGCCGTAAACATCATTCGGGTTCTTCTGGACCTGAAGTCAACTCAGAAAATGAAGATTCTTTAACTGATATCGATTTGAACAGTCAGACAATTAATTCTTTGAATCAGTTGGTCATCAGCAGTGAGTTTCCAAGTCTTACGAATAGTATTATTCAATGCCATCAGAAACTGGAGGGAACTAAACCAACTCACGCTCAGTACCTCTTCCTCCAAGAAGTATCTAATTTAGAAGATATTGGCGTCGAGTACTTCTCTGTCAAATTGAACAATAGTAGTGAAGATCCATACAAAATAGGTGTCGGACCCAAAGGCGTTGTTATTATTTGTGAGCAAACAAATGAAGTCAAATATTCGTAAGTTTTACTCATTTTTATATTTATTTTGTTTTATCCATAATTTCTGTAATTAATTAAACCTTAATATCCTTCGAATGATGTCTCCATTGGTTCCCATTTTGTTCCCTAAATTATATCAAAAGTTTTGTCGATTTCACTAATGTTTTAAATATCAAAAGTATTCCACAATTTGTTAGCTTTTAATGAATTTCTTATATAAATATTTAATCATTGGTTTTGGTTAACAAATTGAAAGTATAGTATAGTATAGTAGTAGTAAAGCATTGAAATAACAAGAGTTTAAATTTTTATTACATTTCATCCAATTTGAGTCTTTTTACGGCATCTTTGAGTTCATTATTCATTTGCCTAAAAGTCATGAGTATTTACAATATTATGTTTCGTTAAATTAATTATTGATCGCATTTATGCCAGTATTGGAGGTATTACTCAATCACTCGATTCTATTAATATTGAAGACAATTAACAATTCATTAGATCGCATGAGTTCTAACTTATTCTGTCCTAAATTCTAAGAAATAGCATAAATGTTTTCGAAGAGATATGTATTAAAAGCATTACTATCTCATTCGTTAATATAATTATTGATTTATGAACATTCTTTCGGAAATATTCATTCATTCATTTAATTATGGAATTTTTTTATCTTTCACGTTATATACATATAATTTGGTTATTTTATTACTTAAATTTGATATTTCTATAGCGAAATATAGTTATATATTTGTTTAATTGATAGCAGTTTTAGAGATATTACGGTCTGATTCAGTATTTTGTTTCCAATTATTACAAAATAGTAGTGATTTGTGATTAATCATACTTTTTTCAGTGAAAGCGTTGGCACAGTATTCCTGTGTTAACTTGATTTGCAAAATAACTTATTGTATGTAAGTATTACTCATAAGAAGTGAAAGAAATCCTTTTGAAAAGTTGTTAATCAAGTTTTGTGTCGATTCACACTTGAATTTAGAGAAATGTTTTAATAATTAGTTTTTGGATCAAAAGATTTGTTACTCTGTTATGCAATACTCTTCATCGATGATTCAAAACCAGACAAATCTTATGCCTAAACCCTTATTTGCATTTATTGTTAAGACTCTTAACTTAAGACAATAAGCAAATCAATTATCCTTTCATTTATCTGTTGCTAAGAGTAGTAGACAAACGATTTGATTCGGTTTTTACTCAAACATTGCTTTTCTTTCTTAAGTTTTTTTTCCAAACAAAGAGTTTTATTCTTATAATTGAGGCAATGATTTGTCTGATGCGACCTTCAGTTTAATGATAGCCACACTCATTGGTATAGACTTCGAGTCCTTCTTTAAACTCAATTATATTCATTTTTTCTTAAAAAATGATTACATTGTATTGCATTTCATTCAAATTATAGTATTCTTATGGCATTATTGGCATAATTGACAATCATTTTATTGGATTTCACATCCATTTATTTTTGAGACTTTCATAATAGAATATCTAAAATGCACTCATATTTTCATATGTCCTCATATTCTCGTCCACTACATACGCCCTTTTCATTAACAGCTTTGAAAACTTGATAATTATTAATCAAAACTTTGTTTTTAATTAATAGTCAGTTGTTTTGTTAATCCGTAGAAAAGGTTTAGTTTTTTGCCTAAAAGTTGAAAACATTAGATTTGTTTTTCAAACAAATGGTTTGTTGTTTTATAAATTGGTTTTTATTTTTAAATCTGAAGGAAACTTAAAATCATGCGAACGGCCAACAAAACACTCGCTTTTTATTTTTAAAATCAAGTATTTTATGTATTTTTGTTTCCAACAGTTTTTTCTTAAATTAAAAATACTTTGAGTTAAAAAAAAGATAAATCTCTTTTCGTGCATTACATCGATATTATGAATTCAAGGTTGGGGTGGACTTACTATTCGCTATTTGTTTGTCATTTGAGTCGAATCTAATATTATCTGATTTTAAACGAAGAAAATAATTAAGAATAATAACGAAAGTCTTGTCTTAAGGCTTAAGAATTCAATTAATATTTTAAAGTCATTTGAATTGAGAATTATTTTTAGTGAAGTTATCGCTCCTATAAATCATTTCTATTTTTCTTGTCATAGATTTATATTCATTTAACTTTAAATCCTGTTTTTATGCATATTATTTGCATTCATTTGTTTTTATATAAAATTAAATTCAGTTTTGTTTTGAATTTAAATCATTTGATCGAAAGAACCGATGTTTTTGTGTTGATTCACATGACTTACAAATACTTATCACTTAATTAATGGGAAAAAAATAACAGAAGAGAGACTCTGATAATCAAAAGTGATATCCGATCCTAAATATTCCTGAAGTTCATCAGTAAATCTGGAGATGACTATCCATTGCCAACCAATTTGTTAATACTCTGGTGGTAATGGTAGTGGCGTTCATCTCTTGATTCGATATTTCAGTTATTTTTTGACACTTTTAAGAGATATTAATAAATCGTTAGATTTGTTAGACTTTTCATTTGCAGTCATTCCTGAATCAGGGCTTAGTTTATGCTTAAAGGCATCCATTAATTCATTGCATTTAATTGATTGCAATTCCGATAATAATATCTAAATTGAATTGCATTTTATGCGGACATCACTTGATTTGGTTGCCAATACTCAAGGCTTCGAAAAAAAGTTGGAACTCTTACACCTACTCTCAGGTGTTTCTCAATCCAAGAAATAAAAATTGTCTACAAATACAAAATGTGACGAATTTTTAGAATTATTGCTCAAAAGACAAATCAATTTAAACCGTATTTGACATTTGTTTCGATTATCTATCGAACGGCGCCTCTCTTTTTTCTTGTCTCTGACTTTTTGGAACAATTTGAATACGAAAGCCATTTAGCACAGACTCACAGACAGCTGATCTCAATTTAATCGATCAAAAGTTCATAAAACCACAATTTTTTGTATTTCTTTAATTTTTTCTTTTATTTAGAGATTAATTGTTTTTATCTATTCGTGACTCACATTCATATGTCATGTCTTTCATCAGTTAAAAGTATTTCCTAACAAATACTATCAATATTTCAAAACTAGTAATTCTAATACTATTTCTCATTCTGTGCCCAAACTGGACCCAACCCTAACAATAATTAATGCTAACGGTATTGAAATTAATGATTTGTTTACAATTGATTTCAGTATTCAATATTCGTGTATACATATGGCCACACATTCTGGTCGTTGTTTTTTTCTTACACACATCGAGACTAACGGCGAAAGTCAAGCCCTGGGTTTCAAACTTGAGAGCGCTCTTACAGCTAATGCTATCTATAGAGCGGTCACAGAAAAACACGCATTTTATAGCTGCGAAACTGTGAGGAATACCGTTACCACACAATTCATTCGTGACCTGAAGGGCACTATATTTTCGTTGTTCAACGAAAACACCACTTTAGGCAAGAATTATGTGTTCGACATAAGGAGGACCTGTAGGGAAGTCTACGATCACACCCGACGGGAACTCTACCAATTGGAAGCTATTGCCAAAGCCGAAGATGTGTCTCAACCCGAAGGTTCAAATGAAATCAAAGACCTGTGCCTTGAATTAGAGCACTCGACCCCTCATACGAGTGATTGCAAAAAATATGAGTGCAAAGTATGTCAACCCTTTGATGTCATCAAAACTGAATACTAATTATTTTAATTTATATCAAAGGATATGAAGGATCGTTTGGAAGCATTGCAGGACTCAATGCTGTGCAGAATCTGTTTCGATGGTGAGGTGTGCACAGCCTTCAACTGCGGTCACGTAGTTTGTTGTGAGTCATGTGCGCCACAGTGTGATCGCTGTCCTCTTTGTCGTTGTCTCGTAACGAGTGTCCAAAAAATATATTTACCTCTGAGTAGAACTGGTTTACAACAAACTCTCAATTGTGACACAAAATGTTGAGCCCTAACGAGTCGATCCCTTTTTCATAAACGAATATTTGATCTCATTTTGGTTTTTTCGAACACTTTCTCATCATTTGTTGATTCGATCACTGAATCCATTAATTTGTTTGAAAACAATAGTAAATAAGGATTTGTTTCAATGAATATATCGATATATCACTGAATTTATTCCAATTTTTGATTTTTATATTCAATTAACGACTGATTTACACAAAAATGATAAACAAATTTAAAAAATAACTGAAACGACGACTTTATATACAAAAACGTATAGAAGAGAGAATCGAATAAATCATTAAAATTGTTTCAATAAATCGATCGTTAAAACAAAATATATTAAAAGAATGTATAATAAAGTATATAAATATATATAAATATAACACATCTCTTAAAAAACTGCATAAAAATCTATATATATTTTGTCGAAAGTATTGAAAAATTAATTAATTATTTGTAAAACAAATGAAAATTCAAACCGAAATCAAATGCAACAAAAATATCCTTAAATATGTTGTTCCTCTTCGACGGACACCACTTGTAAAAACTTTTGAAGTGAACTCCGAAAAGAGACTGAAAATAGAGATAAAAAGTTCACTAATTTGTAAAAATTTAATTAAAAATCGCTATAAATTGTTTGTCTGTTATATTCCTCTATTCTATAGATTCTAATATTTATTCACAAATTTGTCACTAATTTTGAGAATATAATGAAAAACAATTGTTATTTAAAGTGAATTGAATTGAATTCTATTGAATTCTAAAACTTCTTGTTTTCCGATATTTATTCAAATTTTTTGAAATAAATAATAAATAAATAAATTGTTTGATAAATAACTCACAAAAGTCTCCATTAATTTTGTTGATATAGTTTTGCAAACAATAGACAGGAATGCCTGAGATTACTGTTAAAACAAAAGTCATTAAAATTCAATAAATAATTATTAGAAATAAACGAATTTAAAGTCCATTTAAATGAAGATTACTTAAGAGTTGAGGAAAATGTCTATTATTTAAAGATTAGATCAAAAATGAAAAGCAATGGGTTTTCCCCTCAATTAGTGCTAGTTTTTCATTTCAATAAATCTAGTTATTAAGGGTTTTCCACTTTCAATATATCCAATACTTTTTAATCTTTTGCCGGAAATAATGGTTTGATTTTGTTCTGTATTTGGAGGGCATTTCCGTTGATTTAATGGCTCCATAATAATAAGTATAGTATTAAATAATATTTTAGGAATAATTATCAAAAAGAACTAATAATAGAATATTTTAAATGCTATATAACTTATATTCAATTATTGCTAGAACTGGAAAATCCTGATATTAGTTGTGAATGGATTTAAGTTCTTAATTGTAATTCAATTAAATGGACTTTTTTTCTGAAAAAGTTACGAACTTATAATGAGTCCAATTAATGCATTGAAGGGGTCGTTATATAAGGCCAGAAATGTCAACGCAATACACGACAGAGTGAAGACAATCGAAAAAATTAGTGGAAGTTTTATCGGACGATACATTTCTGGTCGACTAAAACGCAACCGAATTCCTAAACAAAAAGTCAATAAATTATAAAAACATTTTCTAAAGTAATTTATAAATATAGAGCACCGGCTGCGACGGCCACTCCAGTGTAAAGCCAATTTGTAAAACTGAAGAAATTGATCAGGACAAATATATTACTCGTGACCAGCATTAGAAGCGATAAAATGCACGATATTATCAGTGATGGCGTCGGAGTCGACCTTAAGTTAAATCAGATAATATTAACTCAAAATTCTAATAAAAAACATTGAATTTTGATTAAATGAAAGCCCCGTTGGCTTCAGATAACATCTAAACTTATGTCCACAAAAAGAGATGTCTCTCGATTACAAGAATAACGATTTTACGTCAATTTTATGTCAATGTTTAAGAGATAACTATGAAAACTATGACCATCTGAGGTCATCCATGGTTTTCCCATTTTTCACTCAAGGATTCCTTTTAAAAGGTATGACCGGAAACACTGGTTTTTAAAGCCTTTATTTATTTAGTATTAACTTATTGTAAGTTTGTTTGAATTACCTCTTGATGTCAATCATTCCCATAATACTCGGTAATTGTTTTTGCTGAGCGCCCACACAGAATAACCTGATTTAGTAAAATCAAAGTTCAAGCGAATGAAAAATTTCAAATTATTGTCATATAATTGTGATATAATTGTCAAACCTCGCAGATGTAAAAATAATTCCGTTGACACTACCGAAAGTGGACAGACCGACAGCTAAAGGCATTGCCCACGCAATGAAACCAAGAACCTTATTGGCGAAAACCTGAAAACGAAATTATCAATTGTTTTATTGGTATAGAATAAGAATATCAAACAAAGAATATTATTATTATTATTATTATTCTGAGAGAGAATTGATTTCTTCTCGAATTCTTTATTCATTATTTTTAATGAGAAAAGAATTGAACTCAAAGTCTAAACGAAACTAATATTAGAATACTTTTATCGATATTACATACCATAGCTATGGCCGGAGATTTGAGGACTTCCATTGGTGTGAGAACAACGAAATATGCGATATTTGTTAATATATAGACCAAAGTCGATATGAGAATACCAATGAGAGCAGCTCTGGGAAGGTTCCTAATAATAAATTCAGTTCAGAATTTTTATCTCATTATAATGTATTTGAGACATACTTATACGGATCCTTTAGCTCTTCGGTGACAAAATTCAGAAAATTCCTGAATAACAAGAATATCATTAAATCTGATGGACTAAGAGTTTTGCAATCGTTATTCAAGAGATAAGAAGATTCTTCAGAGATGTGCTTAAAAATCCTTTATTTTAATTTATCAGTTGTTTTGAAATTGAAGTCACGTTTGCATATAATTTGTATAAAATATTTCAATTTAAAGAATTGTATTGAATTTGATTTAAGAAATGCCTTATAATGAATGTTTTATTAATTATAATGAGACATACCACCCCCCAAATGCGAAGAGTCCAGAATAGAACGCTAAGGAATAATTTGATTCACATGAATCTTCTGATGACGGGTCCAATGAATCGGAAGTCAAGTTTTGTAAATGACCTGCCATTCAAAGTAAGATATATTCTTATCGTCAATAAATATAATGAAGAGAAGAGTGAAATATTGAATACTATTCTGAATATAAGTGAAAACACTTATCAAACTCAACAGGAATTCCTGTGAGTTTGCAAACGATAAGAGCAACAGTTGAGTGAATCCAGAATTTAATTCTTTTGGGATTTCATAAAAAGTGTTCGAAAAATAACTCAAAACTTATTTAATAATAATTTTTTCTACAAAAACCTATCATACAATTGAGTGAATGATCTAAACTTTTCTCACAAAACTATTTTCTTTTAAATAAAACTGAATTATCGCTGAAATTAGTTTCAGAATAGATGTCAGAATAAATTATCGCAATTAAGTTAACTGACAAAAATAGTATTTCGCCAGAGAACAGACCCTCCAATTAAACTGTAAGCCACTCATCATTTAGATCAAGAGTTCATACAAGTGTTGAACAATTTTTAGAATTGAGAAATCGATATCATTTTCACGTGAATACAAGAAGTGTATTGAAAATGAATCGATTGAATACCATTTTATGCATAATTTGCTATTTTTTGGACTTTAATTAAATGTTTATTTTAACTAACGATCGATTTGTAGGTTGAGTTCATTTATGTAAAACTAATGTCAAAATTGAAATCTGAGTAAAAGCTATTCAAATAATATGATAGTATTGTTTAGTTTGAGATTACCTTGAAATAAGAAATAGAATCCAGTCACTATTATTATAATTAATGCCAATAATTTAGATGCAGTGAAAATGTTTTGTACTTTTAGAGCCCATTTCACGTTTGAACAGTTGATGAAAGTGAGTAAACCTATCGACAAATCATTAATCAAATTAAGTCTTAATATAAATAATATTAATTTAATTATAAAAATATTTAAAACATTATTTCGTAAATCATTTTATAAATTCTGTCATTAATTCTGTCTTTTAAGAAAATAAAGGGAAGCCTTTCCTCATGTATTCGCTAAAATTTATTGTTTTATAAACTGAAGAACAAAATAAATATTTAATGAAAACCCAATTAACACTTATTTAATCAAATTTTATTTCATTCCTCACATGACTTCAATGACTTCAATGCCTTTAATTTATTTAATTCTCACAAACTTTGAAGAATTGATAAAAATTTTTAAAATTAGACATAATTCAACATAATTCAATATAGTTCAGTATATTTTATTGTATTCTGTAGTATATCTAATGTTAAACTAATATATTATCGCTAAACTCGTAAATTAAGTGAGTTTGTGAACGGGAACACTTTGAATCAAGTGTGGAACCGTCTATTCAAATGTCTGAATCTATTAAAGTTGTCATTTTTCATATAATAATAGACAAGTGAATCCCCGATTCCTTCTAATATATATTACTTGTTATAAGAATCGTTTATTTTGGCACTCATTCCCTTAATTTCATTTGTTTTTAGTCATTTATTACAAATATTTTATAGAATTTAGAAATTAATTGCAAATGAAATTCCGATATAAAATGCGATAAAACTTAATTGATTTCAAAAAAATGTGTCGGAATTTAGTTATTGAAATCAATCCAATCCTAAATATATGAGAAAATCAAATGCCTTCACAAACATTAAAACTTATATCAAAAAACAGTCCAATATTTGAGCCCTAATTTTGTTTATATTTAAGTCTAAATAAACATAACTCTAATCTTAAAATTATTGTATAATAAAACGCATTAATAAACGAATATTTATTTAGAAAAATATATTCAAAAACAAAAAATACAGCAAAA
Organism: Minunthozetes semirufus; assembly: GCA_034699985.1. Classification (NCBI taxonomy): domain Eukaryota; kingdom Metazoa; phylum Arthropoda; class Arachnida; order Sarcoptiformes; family Punctoribatidae; genus Minunthozetes; species Minunthozetes semirufus. The sequence goes on from JAQIXD010000022.1 coordinate 44,688, forward strand.
GATTACAGAAAATAAGGAAAGAGAATAAAATTTCAATTTCAGTGCTAAATGATATTATCATCATGCTCACTTATGCTCACTTATGCTCACTAATGCTCATTAATGCTAACTAAAAAGTGACCTAAAAAGTTTTATCATGTGACAAATTCTTGTTTTTAAATCATAAATAAAACTCAAGACATTCTTTTTTAATGGATAAACAAGAATTATTTTTACCATTCCTACGATTTATACGATTTGTAGCATTTGTAGCATGGTAAAATCTATTTTACTTCTCAATATAAAGGCAATCAAAAGCATTAAATAACTTCCAATAATTTTTGATTTTATGTTCTAATTGTGGTATTTGTGGTGATTGTGATAGATGTGATCACTTTGAAACTCAATCATGAAATTTGATATTTTTTTCATTTGATTTCTTAAAAAAAATTCGTTTTTGACTTTAAATTCATTTTATAAGAAATTATTTTTAAAATAAAGCATTTATATTACAAAACATGAAAATAATTGTCAAATTGTAATAAAAATTGGCCCAAATTGAGAAAAATTGAGAAAAATTGAGACAAATTGAGACAATTAGTTCACTTTTCTATAAAATAATTGTTTAATAAAATACTATTTTTTTCGCAAATGTTTTTCGTTAAATACTAAAAGTCTGTCAAAAGGTCTTTGACTGAAAGTGAAACTCATTTGGCAATAATGAGGGACATATTAAACAGTTAAATGAGAAATTAGAGGTAACTTTAGTTTGTATATCTTTATAGTTAGATTAGTGTCCCATTACTGTCCCATTGCTGTCCCATTTGATTAGAGGTGTATTTAATTTAAAGCAGAAATTAAATAAAATTAAAATCAAAAATCACTTAAAATATGGATTTGTTCTCAATTGATATGAAATATTACTCACAGAGAGCTAATGCGGCCAAAGTTCTGATGGCCAGATCAGGAGGATTACATCCCTCTTCAGTGAATGGTCCCAATATATAATTGGCAAATGTAAGCGCCATAATGGCCTGAGTGGTCGGTCGGATTACAACTATTGAGATCCAAAGGTTGAGATATGCCCAAAATGGACCGAAACCCTCATAGATATAGGCATAATCGCCACCTGACCGGGTTATAGTCGTCCCAATTTCCGCATAACATAGAGATCCTAACATAGAGAAGAGACCGCACAGACCCCATACGACAAGCGAACCAACCAATGAGCAATTGGCAGATCCATAGACCCCTTTGGGACTCACGAATATTCCGGAGCCGATGATAGTACCCACGACTATAGCGATTCCATTAATGAGTTTAATTTGACGCTTGAAATGGACTTTCCCTTCAGTTTCCACAGATTCTGTGTTCGTAGGAGTGATAGGACTTAAAGTTCTGTTCGTTTTATTACTCATTTCTCACTCATCGTTGACTCGAAATAACTTTAATTTTGAATAATATTTAAGTTTTTTCTCTTAAAAAAAATATTTTGACTTTTTTTGGGCACAAAAATCAGTTTTTGATTTAAAAATGAAAATCAGATAAAAAATAGTTAATCTTTTTTTGAGCACAATATCAATAAGTAAACACGAGTTTGTGTGAGTTCTTTACAGCACAGCCAACACACACACCATACCATCGGAAGCACTCACTTGAATCATATGCTTTTCAGAATTGTGTATACAATAAGTGCCTCAAAGGAGTGGTAGAGTTTTACTACCACTATATGTGTCTGCATATGAATGGCAAAGGATGCCAATCGTTGCATCATTTGGTGCTCTTCCAGGAATAAGTCACTCACTCGTTGTATATGCGCTAATAGTGGTGGCACTGGATCTAATGGTGCAGTTGGTGTGGGCTCACAACCGCTCACTACAAAACTTTGTAACACATTTGAGGCGCGCATCACATCCCGTCCTTTAGGTCACATCCAATCCATTGATTTATGAATCTTATCATAAATGGAAATAACGTATGAAATGGTTTTCTCTGATTTTCTCACATAAAAACACATAAAAAAGTTTATTTAAACGAAAGTTAATCGAAATTTGATATAAAACTCAACTAAATATCAATTGAATGGTAAGAACCGCTACACAACTATTGTTTACGGAATATCTAAAAAAATAGATTTTCTTCTTGTTTTGAATAAAAAATAGTCACAAGACTAGCACTCAATTTACTAATTGATCGCTTAAATATGTATAACTATTCCTTTCCAATGACTGTCAGAATAATTGATTTTAATATTTAATTAATAATTAATTAACAAAATCTGAACAAAACTTGTGATAACTCATAAAAAATATTATCTCTTCAGAAGAGAGTATTTATTTTTGAAACTGAAAAGTGATTGGATTTTAAGGTTTGAAATAAAAAATTCTTGTTTTGAATAATAATTACTTCTATTTATCCAAAATAAAACGGATTTGAATTTGAATGGATTTCTCGTCAATAATATGGCATATGTTTGAGTCATGCCTTGAGTTGAGTACGAATTGTATGAAAGAATTGCTGACATTTATTCTGTTTTTGTCATATATTCCAAACCTGTGTTCGAAATGTGGGCGAACTTTCAAAACTCTATAAACAAAAAAGTAATAAAAAATTAATTTAATTTTACGCGAAATCACATGAGTTTTGAAGTCAATGACAACTGATTCCAAACAAAATACATATAATAAAACATTTGGTTAATACTCAGACCTGTTGTATAACCAAATATAACCAGAGTTGAGGTCATCCACTGATTCCAAACATTATATGACAACACTTTATATCAAACATTTTATATTATTATATAATGAAAATCCCAAAACAAAACCTAAACAATGAGTGAATCATAATATAAGAGCAAAGAATATAATTGTTTTGCAAAACATTCACTCAATAGAATACAATTCAATAAATTCTGGTTTCCATACATTTAGAGAGCATTGAGAGAGCGAATCACCTTTTTATAGATATTTGTCTCTCATCTATAGCTAAGGAGAGCAATGTTTAACAAGCAATCCGATGTGGTCTAGTGGCTAGGATATCTGGCTTTCACCCAGAAGGCCCGGGTTCGATTCCCGGCATCGGAGCTATATTTTTCATTTTCTTTTCTTAAGTATTTATTTCAATAATCGATTAATTATATTATTTTACGTTCATTTAAATTAATTAATTGAAGACATGTTTTGTTTGAACAGAAATTTTTATTTTAATATTTAATACATTTTCTGAAAATAAGTGGAAACGAGTGATAATTTCGAAATAAAGTGATGGCAGTCCCTCTCATTTGGTTCTTATCTAATCGCAGTTTCCAAAGAGATTTGTGTGAAATAAGAGCTCTATTTAGTTAACGATAAATCATTTTCTTTTGAATTACGACTAAAATAATTGTATTTTAAATAACAATATATTTTTGTCTGACATTTGTCTGACTCTAAGAAATAATTCAATTTTAAGACAATTAAAGACAAAAAAACAAATTAAAATAAGTCTATAATTTGAGACAAATAGTAACCAAAGGAAGTGCTAATCCTTCCATTTATTGTTTTCGTAGTCATATTTGGAGGAAATGCCTTCAATGGGGTTAACCCTCCACATTATCTGCCAATCCCTTTGCTTTTTACGCCATTCCATTGAAGTTGATTCTGGCATTGGCTCATAAACTGTTATAAATCATCAAAAATACAATTATATTAAACATTATTCTTAACATATCTTAAGAATGTTTAGACAAATGGTTACCGTATTTCTTGAGTAAGACATATAACCAAAAGGCAGACGCAATGATTGCCAGAACTCCAGCAGTGATTGACTTCCACTCACCGGTCGGGGCCTGCATTTCGGCGTAAGTCCGACAAAAGCTAAATCGATATACTGTTTGTGCAAAACATTTGTTAATACATTTGTATTAAGAGTTCAACGAATGGGCACTAAATTGCATTCATTTTAATGATTGCATACATTTCTTCTTCTCATCGATGGTGAGCTGTTTCCAATCACCCTTTTCTTTTTCTCTGATTTTAGCCATCTCTGCGTCCTCTTCCCTAAACCTAATGGCGGGCAACGGTAGGTCGGGTGCGTCGAAGTAAGAGTACTCTCCTGTGGCTCCAAAACCGACGACTTCTCGTTTGCCAATTTTGGCTCTTCCGAAGTATTGCGCTCTACTTAGACATATCAACTGCTTCTTCAGCAGAAGAATGGCTTTGGGGGAACGGAACAGTTGGGAACTCATTCCTTGTTATCTGATTGACCGCTAAGTTATTGAGAAATGAGTTTCAATAAAGAGGTTTCGTTTGCGACTAAAATATGGACGAAAAAACACACAAATCTTTCTTCAAGTGATTATACTTGTGATGACATCTGTCGACGAAATTCACTCTAAGATCAAGTCTTCAGACATTACGTCATTTGTTTTTATTTGCCTTTTAATTGATTTCTGTTAAGATATTTAGTGGTTTTAAGTAATTCTTTGATTTATTTGTTTTCAATAAATTGTATTATTTATTGAAAATAAGAAAATAATTGATTTCTTTATTTGATTTTTGAATACAATTGAGTGGAAGTGCTTTAAATTTAAGTCACTCACGAGTCATGACGTCATTTGATGTTTAAATGTTTGGATCAGTTGTTTATGAATTGATGTAAACAAAAGTGATTATCGATTGTAAAGTGATTTAAATGCGATTCAGTAGTGATGAGCGGCCACTTTCGGTACACCCAATGGGACCCTCCGCTAATCATTTCCCAAATAATCACAATTCAGGCCCTTTTCTACACATCGTTAGGAGTTTTAATTTATGTGAGCGATTGTATGACAGGTCACTCACCAGCACTCAATCACATCTTCAGTTATCAGGTCTGACAACTGTTTTGTCACTGAAATCCATTAATTAATGTTTGAATTGTTTGACAGGAAATTAGTGTTAAGTCAAGTCACGGAAGACTTATTATATTATCTTATTTTCTTAACTCACTCTTCGGGTAAACAATTGATTATAAATTGATTTACAATTAATTCATTAAATGTTTAATTCAATTGAAATACAGAGCAATAGTTTTGTGGCATTTGGTTCAGAGGGCAAAGCCATGCCTCGACTTCTCACTTACCACTCATTTGATCCATTTAGTGATTTGTTGGTCATTCAACGGTCACTTTCCTCTATCGTTTTCGTGGTGGGCTCTAAACGCCATATGTGTGACCATTACATGCGTTTGCGGTGAGTTCTTGTGTCTAAAAACAGAACTCAAAGCCATTCCTCTGACGCTTTCTCAAAGAGCAGACGTTTAGACATAATTTGAACTAATTTTGTAAATAATTATACTTTTTGTTAATATATTTATTAAAATTAGATTTACTTATAAATTAAGGAAACATTTGTCTATAATATTATTAATTAATTATTATTTACATTATTTTGTGTTAAATATGTTAACAGTTTTATGAAATTGATTTAAATGTCGTCTAATTTCTTGTAATTTATCATAATTTAGTCACAATTTTGATTGAATTGAAATGTTTTTGAATAACAGATACTTTGGATATAAATAATGATTTAAATAACAATACATTAATGACTAGAAAATACTTCTAAACGTAACGATTGGCACAAAACCATAAAATAGTCAAAATAGGAGTCATTTAATGTATTTTGTATTCTCTGAGCATTTATTGATTGAAATTACAAACAAATTAATTGGTTATAGATTTTGAGCGAAAATATTATAAAATAATTGAATAAAAAATAAGAGAAAAACAAATTTCATTTAAAAGCCATATATTTGTGAATATATTTTAGTTTAAATCAAAAACTAATCAGAGATTCAAATCAGATATGATTTAAAGGTTTTTTAAGTATTAATATAACAAATAAAGCGAAAGTCATATAACTATTCAAATGCCGACTCTTCCAACTCATTGTCTTCTTCAGGAATGGCTTCTTCTAAGATATTAGAAGAAATGAATTCCTTTTTGTCTCTTTGGAGTTCCAGTAAAACCTAAACATTGTTTTTACGGAAAAACATTTGACTTTTGTTTTATAATATCAGATATTTATCACAAATTGATTACACTTTGGCTCAACATAATTGAAATGTCAGGCACTTCGAGCATAACTCAGTATAATTAAGGACTGGCGTCAAAATCAAAGATCAGTTCCAAATTCAAAGATAACTAAATAATAGAAATAATAAATGAAATCAAATAAAACCTAAAATACAATACAATAACTGAATAATAGATAAAACAAATGATAATATTTGTGACAAAAGTTCTAAAAATTTACAGAATTTATAATTAAATCAAATTATAGTTTAATTAATAATTAAATAACAATTAAATGAATTAAATCATAAAATGAATAAAAATTAAGAGAATTAAGAGAAGGGGGAGAATAGGCAGTGATTATCACAAAATCTTTATCGAAGAGAATAACTCATTCTTTTATTACCTCTTCTGTCAAAACAGTGATCCGTCCCTCGATTTTAGGCTCGAGTTTGCAGTATTCGTACTCTATGTTCTCAAAAGAGGGGCAGCGGGTGAGGGTAGCCTTACGTCCGTCTAAACTCATTACTTTCTTCATTTGTCCCTTCAGTTGACTGTTTTCATGTTTGGAGAGGTGCTGGTCGTGAAAGCTCTGAGTCATTGCGCTTAAGTCAAGACTTCCGATGTCATGCATTTTCACAACAGATGTGCGCCTCGAAAGACAAACCAGACTCTGGCGGTGATGAGTCTTGCGTTGGTGTCCCGTCAGTATCTTTATTGATTCAAAATGGTTTTGGACAGAAGTAACCATTTCTGGACATTCTTCTTCACTTTGAAGTACTTCACACTCCTTAAGAATATCGTATCCATCCTTTCCCTGAGAAAGATATGATTTGGTGACGAGTCTATACCTCTGTTCCAAATCCAAGTATTCGTCACCAATTTTGATATATTGCGGATCAATTCGATTTCCAGATGGTTTTGATGGATCGAAAGCGAATTTAATTCCGGCTACTTGTGGGAAACGGCCCTCAAGTCGTGGCCATTGAGAGACTCCATTTTCGAGAGCCTTCCATATTTGATATCCGGTGGCGTTGAGTACAATGAGAGGGTCCATCATTGGCATTATTGTCACCAAATCCCTGAGTTTGAAGGGACCCTTTGGGTGGATTTGGTCACTCCTTAGCGTTCCTGAATTGAGAACCGCTAAGTCTGAGTGAGTCGACGCCAACATTATATCACAGATCAAATTCCCTAAATTTGTTTCTCCTGTTCTGATAGATGCGAACCTTCCGTCCAAATCGACACTCAAATGACCTAAAACTCCGTCCATTTTTCCATCGATTACTTCAGAGAACTTTTCGAGTTTTTCCTTCAATTCCTTGTCTTCTTCGAAGTCATATGAGTTTACATTAATTTCTTTGACATTTATTTCGAATTTTTGTTCTTTGAATACGATATCAATTTGACTAAATTGCCTGAAGTCAGTCCCACTTTTGATTATATACTTTCCATTGACTTTTCTAACTTCATAGTCGTGGTCATGACCTCCAAGAAAAAGGTCAATTTGGTCGACATTTTCGGCTAAACGACAGTCATTAGGAGTTCTCATATGTGTTAATGCGATCACGAAATCGACGCTTTCCTTCAAATGCAATAAAAAGCGAATAAAATCTGATTTTTTTTGCATATATTTTGAGTAATTTCTATAATTAGTCGTCATTTAAACACTGAGCGAATGCCTCATAAAATATACAATAGCTTTAAATTAATGTATGAGTACTCAGACTCTAATTTGGCTCAACTCTCCTCTGAATCTCATAAGAATTTAAATATAAAGATTTGGCACAACTCCTAACAAAGAGCTTTCTTTTTAATTAATTAAATAATTTTTCTCTAAATTTAAATTCAAAATCATTTTCTTTGAACGAAAAAGAGTTCAATTAATTGAAAATATTTCTAAAATCGATTAATAGATAATAAAAAGAAGTCAAACCTTTTCTTTTAAAAGTTTAGCCAATTTTCTTCCCTCCGACACAAAGTCAAGATATGTGACGTCGTCGAGAGCCAGAGTGGCCAAAGTTGCCAACCATTCCTCTTCTATTAATCCAATTATTCCAAACTTAATGCAAACAAAAAAAAACAAAATAAAATCAATTGATTGGAATATAAGAGGAATACCTTTTTGCCCTTTTTTTCGAGGATATGCCAAAGTTTTCCGTCACCTAATGGACGGTTAGTCTCATTGTCGATCACATTACTCATAAGCCACGGAAACTCTAATTGACTTATGAATGATAAGAGATTGTCGACACCAAAGTCTGCAAAAATGATTCGTTATTTGAATTTATAGGAAAAATAGAATATTATATAATAAATGGTTTGCATTTGAATTAAGGAAATTAATCATCAAATTCTATAAAAACATTTATATTAAAAGATAATATATTTCATAGAATTCTTCAAACGTTTAATTAATTGATTGAAATATGATAACTATATTAACACATATTAACCGAATTCATGATTGCCATAGAGAGCACAGTCCACTTTCAGAGCTTTGAGGACAGGAATCATTTGTTCGCCTCTCGTAAAAGTACTCACTATTTGTAAAGAATTCAAAGAATTTTATTAAAAACTAAATAAACAAATATTTGATAACTCACTGATTGAGGGCGCAATTATGTCTCCGCTGAAGAATACGAATGGATCCAAATCTTTGAACGTATCGAAGGCAGTCTTGATTCGAGCTGCGCCTCCCGCGGGCTCTTTGGTTCGCGGCTCAACATTATAACAATCATTGAAGTGAAGAATCGATACAATCAGGGAATCCTCTGAATTGTTATTATTATTCATATTATTATTGCTTTTATTATTATTGTCTAAATTTTCATCAAATGTTTGATCAATTGCTGGCATTTTTAACAATTAATCGGTCATTAAATCCAATATTTAAACAAAATATAAATAATAGAAAAAAATTGCGATTTTGTAGAAAAACTGGTTTTATTTGTATTAATGGAAAAAATCGCAAATAATTGTCTTTCAGTAAACAGTTTTCAAAAATCAAATCAAATACATTTGCAATAAATTGTTTGTCATTAGAATTGTTTTGATTCGACGTCTAATTCAAGGACTTTCTGTCTCTTATCTGAATCTGAGTCTAAAAAAGCAATGAATTAATTGAGTGAAAGACTCCTCTGAAAGAGAGTCAGACGCAGAGTCTCTGCAGAATATGTGCGAACTCTATCACTGATTCTGTGGACTCAAAACGATTCTGTATTTACAACACAAACACCACTTCAGTCATCAAATATATTGATTGTCACTAATTAAACAAATTATAATTAATTCAATTTTAAATTATTTTAAAGCAATAAATATTTTTTAATTGATCTGAACAACCATTTGATAATAATCGTGATATTTAGTTGATATTTGAGCCCATTATTAATGAGACAATTAATTTGTTTCAGAACTGTTTAACTTAACGGAATATAAATTATGTTTTTTAATAAGACATTTAGTGGAGAGATTAGCCTCCAGTACTAATTATTTACACAGAATTCACATAATATTCAACAGAATCGACTCAAACGTAAGAAGACTTTCCAATAAAATGGGTTTTTATGACGCAAACACTTCTTTTGTATATTTTATTGCAAATCAGAAATATTTTTGTGTTTAAACTGCAAACCGACGACAATTCAATGCATTTTTCTCTTTAAATACCTCTTCAGTGATAATTGGATTAGTTCTCAATCTTTTTTCTCTTCAAATGAATATGTTTTTCAAATATAACACAAAACTCGAAAACAATCAATATTTTAGTTTTTGTTTCTAAAATAGACTCAAATATTTGAATAATCGATAAAAATTATGAAAAACATTTTTTTGTCAATTTTTATCACAAATTTATGAAATATCAGTTCAAAAATCAATTTAAATTACCTTATATCAATTGATAATAGATATCAAAGACTGAAAACATGAAAATCGATTAAAATGAAACAAAAATATAATGTTTTTCGAAGTCATTCCAAATGTCATTCGATATAAACTTCAATTTATTGACTCAAAGGTTATGTAATTATCAAAAGAAAAAAAGAAATGTTAGTAAATGTTATTATAATAATGGGTTTCTGACCATTTAGAACAAAGTTCCAATGAATCAGATTGAGATAGATTACTAGATTACTCTACTTTCGAAAGAAACGTGATATGTCTGATGCATCATATGATTCATCTGAGAAGTCATTTGATTTTGAAAAACTATGACCAGTTTAGTTGTGTCAGTTCAGTTCAGTTCACTTCTTCTAATGATTAGTAAATAAAACTAATTCAAGAAATGATTGAAAGATACGAAAGAATAACAATTTTATCTGAAATAGAGTTAAGGATCGAATAAAATGAGATGAATTTCTTCTCAAAATTTGTTTATATCTCATATTATAGTTGAGAAAGCATTTGGTCCTTCAGTTTTAAAAACAGTGATAAGAAAATCAATATTATGATAATATAATCACGAACTGAACAAAATGAACATTTTTATTGTTTTAGAGCTCTATTCCAACAGTGATCTCAGATAACAATCCCTTTGTATTTACAGTGAAATTACCAAAAGTTTATTTTTCGATACAAATTATTTGAGACTTTGAAATATATTGTCATTAAATAGAGAAAAACAATGATTAACACAATTTATTAGTAGATATAGCCAGTGATGACTCAGGGATGTCTTTAAAGTATTCAGAGATGCATAAGTGGTGACCGGAAATAGTAATTGGAATTACTAATCCAAGTTATTTCCTAACTTTTTAATCACTAAATTCAGTTTAAACTTTAAACTCACATAAAATAAGTTTATTTCCGTTTCGTTTAATTTGAAACTAAATTATGGAATTTAATTGATTAGACTTTTATGATAATAAAAACTCAATGAAGAGGTAAATTTTAATGTTATCAATGACATTGAAATTTTGCCAAAACCCTCATCAATATCTTCATTAGACTAGGCATATCAGCGCCCTTTATCCCGTTACCCAATCCATAAACTTGGTTATCGCTTTTATTACATAAATTTTAATTTGAAATGAAAATGAATGGAAATAAGAGTACATTTGTATTGAATGCGGGGAATCTGGTTTTCTGAATGACGGGAATCAAGTTTAGACTGTTTTGAGTCAGAGTTTGTGTTACACTAAAGTTAGACGTGTTTTGGTTTTTAAAGAGAGCTTCAAAAGCTTCGCCACTTTTAAACGTAAAGACCTGTTTGTGTGCGTAAAGTCTGAAACGTCTGAATGAGAGTACAAACACTGTAACCAAAAAAATGCTTTGAAAACGACTGCATTACTCAGTCTATGCTTTATATACAAAACAACAATAAATATCGTTTCTATGATCGCAACCACTGATAGTGAACTCGCATTCAATGGTAATGAAAACATTGACGTAATATATGTTGTGTTTTGTTGAGGAACATAAACAAAGCCTTATCTCTCTCTTCATGTTTGAGTGTTTGCCCTCTATTTGTGAGCCTTTGGCCGAACTGTTGTTTGTTTGACTCAAAACACAACAATAGTATTGTTTTGGTTTCGTTTTTTCTCACATTTATGTCGACGTAAGCTATCATTGAATTCATTGTTTATTTCATTTGATTTATAAATAAAACTCAAATTCATTTCAAACGAGAGTCGAATCCAAAACTGATTTACAATTTCCTCAGAAATTGATTTGTTTTTGTAAACAAGTCATCAAAGTATTGGTATTAATATTAATATTATCCCTAATTAATAGTGAATTGAATTTCAATTAATCTTAATTTAAACGAAATTCAAAACCACTTCAAAACAAAATAAGTGATAATAACAGAGAATAATAATAATAATAATAAAATCAATAGTGTTTTGTGTGAATGAAATGCCAGTAAAGCGTATAATTGAATCGATGCCAAATCAATGGTTCAGTTCTTCAGCCGTAGACTTGAATTCAATTGACGCCAAACCAAAATCCAATACAAGTTCTGCCAATTCTGAGCCAAATAATAGTGAAGACAACGGCTATAAGACGGCGCTCAACGACTCGGTTGTGGACGACTTGGTCTCAACTCTGACCAATAAACTGTGCCTTAAGTCGAATCACCGCTTGTGTCGAATGTCTCGTCTGAGTCCGTATCAGATCCACAACTCATCGATTTATAGATCGCAACCGAATAATAGCTGTTATTGTCTTAACTGCAAGTATTTAGTGAATAGCAATACTACAAACACAAAGGCCGGCCTCAAGAGGTCTTCTTCAATGAGTGATACCTATGAACTAATGCAACAGTTGCTCAAAGAGGGGTCACTTATCAAAGAAGCGGTCAAACGGCTCCAATTCGAGGACCGGTCGCCCATTGAAGGCAAGAAACAAATGGATTTCTACGAAGACTGTGAGGGCAGTGAAGACGACTTCAATGAAAATGAAAATCCATTTAATTTTCTTAACTCTTAATTATTTACATATAATTTGTATTCAAATTGTATTCTAATTATTATTTATTTGCATTTAATCTGTTTTTCGTTATTATTATTATTATTATTATTGTCTGTTCTGTTCTGTTCCTCTTCTGTGCACTTCTTTTTACCACAAATTTGTTGCGATTATACAAATATATTGAATAATAACCACTCATTTGAAACACATTTCATTCATTAAAACAAAGTTTTCATTTGATATTTGAATGATGTGTTCAATAAATGTTCAATAAATGTACAAATCTATTGAAATCTTTCAAAACTATTATCTATTACTATATTTAGACAATTCTAGGATTAATTAATTGAATGAATGAATCATTTTATGAATTTTCATAACTAATGTTAGGCTTAACTCATATTATACTCCATAACACTTAACAGTTAATTCATTTGTAATTTTTGATGAATTCTAATAAAAATTAAACATTTTTTGCTCTCATTTCGTTTCAGACATTGATTTTAATCACAAATATTTACTCAATTTGTTTATTAAGCCTATAGTTTGTGATTGCAATAAACGAATGACACTACTGTTGGAGAGACTGCTATTCTGTCCACAATTCTATCTCTGAATCAAACACTGGTTTAGAATGAATTCGAAAACATTTTATTTGATAATAAAAAACAATTGATTTTATCGAAAACTTTTAATAAAAGAGTATTTGAAAGACAATCAAATCATTTCTTTTTTCCCTTTTTGTGTTTCTTATCGTTTGAGTCTTCATTGGAATCGCTTCTAATCTTTTTATTCTTTTTGTTTTTCTTCTCTTTTGAGTCATTTTCCTCTTCTCTGTCGGATTCCTTTTTACCCTCAGATGTCTTTCCTTTTGTATTAACTATATTCTGATTTATGAGATAGTAATAGACTGCGAGAGCTAATCCCACCAACAAAAAGAATAATACACTGAATCGGAAGACAACGTCGTCTTCGAAATAGCTATTCGTCACTAAATTCTCAATAAATGTTTATTTAAGAAATTGTTTACTCATTGAAAGCTTACGCAATAGTCTATAGAGAAGCATTAATACTATAGTGGCCACAATCCAGGTCAGATTGTTGAGTGACATAATCAATATTATGGTTGAGTTCTGTTTCTCCCAAAAGATGTAATGCAAAACACCGTTTGCTATCGGAAGCAAACAAATCAGACCGAAAATAAAGACATAAAATCTCTCCTCATATAAAATTTGAGCACAAATTCCAACGAATAAGAAGAGAATACCTGAAAATTGCAATCATTTTTCAAAACAATTTCTTATCACTAAAAATGATTTATAGGTTAAGATTCTTAACTTAAGAATAACTCAATAGTTATACTAATTATAGCTTAAGACTAGATATGAGTGGTTTTACCAAAACTAGTTGTCGAGTGAATCAAATAAGTGGTTATTTTTCGGTTCCATTCATTACATTTAAATATAGTATTGTCTTTAGAATCGGGTTCTTTGTTGGACTCAATGTCTTCATTAGGTTTCTTAACCATTTTTAGACATCAATTGTTTTCAACGATTGAATAAAATTTTGTTGAATTCAATAATAAGTTGACTTTAATTTTGTTGTCATTATTGAGAAAACGCGAAATAAAATCAATTATTAATTATTAATATTTTAGTCATATTTTTATTGCAAATATTTATCTGTAAATCAATCGCTTTATTTAAAGTTATAAAATCAAAAATAGGATAAAAGTTGAGCCATAAGTGAATTATTTGATGAACTTTTGTTGAGGGAATTCGACTTTGAGTTTACTTCCCTCTGCCATAAGGGCTTCGATCTCATCGACAGTTCGGGGAACATCTGTCAGTAATTCCACACCTGTTTTAGTGACTGCAATGTCGTCTTCTATTCTGACCTAAAATGAGATAAAGTTATTATATTTAACGAATAAATAACTGATTTGTTTGAATGACTGACTCCTCCGAAATTTCTGAATCTATTGATTTCATCCCAAACAATAAATTGGGACAAATTCTGGTCTTCGGTCGCTTTCTTGAGCTGAGCCTCAATAAAGTAAATTCCGGGTTCAATAGTGAGTGTCATTCCTTCAATTAAAGTACGACAAGTCCTCAAACTTTTAAGCCCGGGTTCATCTGGTCTGCAGGGATGACCCTCTATATACCCTCCGACGTCATGCACGTCAATACCTAAGAGGTGTCCCAATCCGTGGGGCATAAATATAGCCCCCAAACGAGATGCCATCATCTTATCGACCTCTCCTTTCAACAATCCGTGTCTTTTCAATTCTTGGAGTGCAGTCCTCTCTGCGAGCAGATGCATATCCATCCAACAAACTCCTGGTTTTACTGCTGCCAACACTGCTCTACTGGACTTCAGAACCGACTCATAGATTATTTTCTGATCTTTAGTAAACTTTCCGTTTGCGGGGAACGAACAGGTGATGTCTGAAGAATAACAATAGTATTCACATCCCATATCGAAGAGACACATATCCCCGTCGTTTACTACTTTATCATTGGGGGCACCAGCGTGTCCGTAATGAAGAGTGGCTCCATTCTCACCTGTTCCACAGATACAAGTATAAGACATATGACGCGCTCCTCCATTATAATAGCAGTAATGTCTGAAAATTGATTCCAATTGGTATTCATTCATTCCGGGCCTTATTTTTCTCATCACATCCTTATGGGCTTCACTACTGATGCGATTCGTATAACGCATTACTTCCAATTCAGCCTCAGTTTTAGTGACCCGACACTCAGCCATCTCTTTGTGCAACAGTTCGTTATTGACATTAAACTTTCCAATTCCATCAAATACAGCTTCTCTTGTGATTAGACCAGAGTCTGTGTTCAATCCCTGAAGTGTTAGCAGTACTTCTGGTTTCATGTTTCCAATGACTTTCGAAATCTATTGAAAAGAATTTGTTTAAATTGTTTTAAACTTAAATACTTGGGATTTGGTCAGACCTCAGGCACATAATGACATTCGTCGACTTCATATTTGTCTCTAAAATCTTGAAGAGAAAGGAGTTTACCCATCCATATAGCATATGATTCCGGCAGTTGAGGCACAAATAGGTGGGAACGTCCGCTATTCATCTCAATAGCACCGAAACAATCTGGTTCTTGAACACCAAAAGCCCAGTGGAAATACGATTCTTGACGGAAGACCGGCTTTAAGGACAGAATAAATCGATAAATTATTTGAAAGAATATCACATCATATCTCTGATAATAACCTCGACATCAGTGCAATACATGTTTTTTGTTTCTCCCCCTTGTATTACAATAACACCATTTTTGCCGATATTTTTCGATCTCAGTCTTTCGATAAGTCGGCGACGATTCTCCCGGTGAAGCGCTGCCGGAATGGAAAGGGTGTGGACTCCCATTTGAAACATTCCTTTCCTGATAAAACAAAACGTTTGAATTAAGCGCTCGATAATGAAAACATCAATAGATTAGCTGTTGGTTTTTAAATTGAAAATGATCATGATACTTTATGAAATTTTGTTTAAATACAAACAATTTTATTGAGAAAATATTTGCCGAAAAATTATATAAAATTTGTTTTAATTAAAATAAAAATCCTTACATATGTTGAGCCATTTCTTCAATCAATTGAATGACAAGTTATGCAATGAAAACAAATTCACTGAAAATTGCTTTTAAATGACAATTATATTTCAAATGACTTCAGATATATTTGTGACAAAAACCCCAATAAATAATAAATTGTTAATTAAATTATTGATTCGATTATAAAATGTTTATATTCTTGATTGAGGTTATCCTTAATGATGGTAATGGAAACGGAGAATATGCCTACAAAAGCACAAAACAACCAATCATTTGACACTTCATATCAAATTCAGTGTGCAATTCAATGATAGTGATATTCTTGGTACTTTATCTTTGCTTTATTTATCTTATGTTCAGGTCATTCAAGTTTTATTCCACTGTTTTCGCTTTGATTTCATTTTAGTTGAGTTGAGTTGAGTTCAATTGTTTTCAATAAAATAAATAAAGTTCTCATAAAAAGTTGAAAATCAGTGGAATTTTTCACTTATTCTGAACTTTTCGAACCATTAATACAAAAATACAAATAATTTGATTATAATTTAAAAACACCCACTTTTTAATGATATTTCTTCTAAATGTCAACTATTGTTCTAACAATTAATTACTGATAATATTTATCGAAATTTATTAAATTAGATAATTGTTTCCCATTCTATATACATGTAAAGTAATACAGTATATTTGATCTTGTTAAACTTGAAAGCCATAATTACATTTATATAATTTTTATTAGTCTCCGAAAAATTGAAAATTTCTAGCCCCTCCTCACGCCCGCCGTGAAAAAACTAAGCCCAATCACGCCCTCAACCCGCGCGGGTTTCCCTCCAGTGAACCCT
>JAQIXD010000023.1:0-60387 GCA_034699985.1 Minunthozetes semirufus
GAAGCATATTTTTGGGAACAGTTCCAGAGGACAGGTATTTGTGGCCTAAAATGGTAAGTAATAGTCACTCGTTTTCAATATTTATAGGTTATCCATCATATTCTATATTTGATTTTTTCAGCAAACAATTTGAATTGTCAGTGCGATTATATCCAGATAATTATTGATCATCTTCAAAGTAACTTTGAAGGCACCTGTAATGCACCGTCAAGTATGAGAGGCAGACCTTTTGGAAGAACATGTATTCAAACCTTTTCATCTCATCAGCTATTTATGCCCAAAATGCTATCATGATAACTTTTACTCATAGAAGAAATTATCAATTGTTTAAATAAATTAAAATAAATCTCTAATTTATGTCTACTTTTTAAATAAAAATATTCATTATTTTGAATTATCAAAACTCAATAAACTTTGGCTTGATTATGTAAGAAATTATCTCGGTGAAGTATATTAATATTTAGACCATTTTCTTTTTGTTAAATACGTATTATTCATAAAATGTACATAAAATACAGTAATATATCAATAAATAGATTCTAAAAACAGAAAATTAGTTTTTATAATTCGTTGAAATTTCAAATAATCATGCAAATATTTCCATTTTATTAAGAATTTTGTGATTTATTCTCAAATTTATCTAAATATGGACAATGATTAATAATTTTACAATAATTTGTAAATGTGGTATCATTTTAAAGTCACAGTCAGTAAAGTTGTCATTTAATTTGAGGCATTAATCATATTCCAAGAATAAGCCATAAATACTTTGTATTAGTACCAAGTTCAATATGCTATGATGTAAATATCCTGATTAATGCGATAGTATTAAATGTAATCACAAGTATTTGACGATCAAATTGTAAAGATTTGCGGAAAAGAGTTTTATTTGAGAAAATCATAAATCAATTAATAATAGAATCGTTTTATTATTTGATAATTAATTTGACTATTATTTCGCTTTTATTTGTGAAATACAATTCAAATAATTTATTATAGACTCAAACATTGAAATTCAAGAGATAACTGAATCGCAAACTTTTGATCAACAAATTAATGCCATAAAAGAGGTATAAAACTAAGTCTGAAAATCAAAGTCAAAGCCATTCAGCTCTAGAATGTCGGCTAAAATTATTTCTGTATTGCTTTTGACTCTATTTTCCATTTATTGTGAGGCCAGGTATGGCTGTCCAACAATACAGGTCCTCTCAAGATGTAGTACATGGTGCAGATGCACAACTACCTGGGTGAGTGCTGGGGGACAATTTGATGAATACCGACAATTTATTATTTGAATTTCAATATGTTTTCATCTTTCAGATCAACGCTGACTATAACTATAAAACTGTCTTCAGATGCGACGGATTTAACGGAAGATTGGGTGATCTCGATGATTGGCTAAAGATGAATCTGGATGGAGCTGATATTGATGATTTTGTTTTCAATAATTACAAATTGGATAGATTACCCAACTCAGTTTTTCAAACCACTTCAATCAATCGGATAATAATAAGCAATTCTCCGCTTCTCAAGAGTTTTGGTTACAGAGAATCAGGAAAAACAGTCTTCGAAGGATTGGGTCAAACATTGGAAACACTAATCATAACTAACTCACCCAACATAGAGATGGATGAGTGGAAAGCAATGGCTAATTCATTATCTGCTGGAAATACACCCGTTTTGAAAAACCTGATTGTTTATTATCAGAGCTCAACAACAATAACTGAACTTGCTCATTTCAACAGCCTTATCAACCTTCAGAGACTCATTTGGCGTTACATTGGTTTAGAGGCTTTGAATGATCCTACAATTGATTTGACTCCTTTCACCAAGCTCAGATTATTAGATTTATCTCAGAATAAACTTGGAGGCAATTTTGATGCAAAATTACCACCTAGCTTAACTACTATTTATTTGAATGGTAATCGAGAGCTCAAAGGATTTACACCTGCATTCTTTACTCAATTAAATTCTTCAAATGTTGCTTATATAAATGTTCGAGGTCAGACATTTTCTTGAATATATAATCGTAAATAAATTAACTTTATTCATTTATTCGAAGATCCGAATCAATTGGATTGTTCTTGCGATATCGTTGATGTTATTACTGGTACGCAACTTGGTACTATATTTGAAGGAACTTGCGCCAGCCCTCCACAAGTCAGGGGAAAAGCATATGGAGCAGCCTGTTTTTACCCACCTAATATTATTAAAACAGTGACCAGAAATAGAGGAAACGAAGTGAAGTATGAATTTACATTATAATATTTAATTTAAAGTGTTAACAGACAACAGTTAACAAGATCAATTCAATTCGTTGACTATTGATTCTATGCCATATTTTATGTGAACTCTATTTTAATATTTATTTTTAATACTAAATCAAAGAATAAATTATTTTCAAAATATCTGTAATTTTTATAAAAATTTATTTAAAAATAAAAATACTAAACGTTTTAATCAAGTTTTATTAATAATAAGACCATATATTTGATATAATTGAATACATGATTAAGATTTAAGATGAACATCAAACTCTGCGTGAACGCAGCCATATACCTGACCAGTTTTAGAATTGACATAAGTTGCATTCAATATGAAACCACCCTAAGTTCATCAGGCAAATTGTTTTTGAGTTTATTAAACATTTTATTTGAAAATTCAATTAGAAAACATACCTCCATAACTTTGTCGAATATTTCGCCAAGTTTGGGCATAGTTCTAGCAGGCATATTGAATGACTGCTTTTGTGCGGTTATTGGGCATGCTATTTTTGCGAATGCTTCAAAAAGGTCCTTGCTATCTGCATTCTTCTTCGAGTAATCACAATAATCATAATTACTGTACAAAAGAGTTAAATTGAGTTTAAAATTAGCAAAACAGAACTGAACAGACCAGGAGCCAAAGTTATTGAAGCAAGGTATGTGCATTGATTTCGGTGTTGTCTTCTCAATAGATACCCTCAGTTGTAAATTATCAGTCGGAACATCTTTAGTGATTTCGACATCTAGTTCAACATCAATTGGATCTGTTTCACCAAAAATAATTATTTAAAATATTCAGACATTTAAAAAAAAGTCAGAAAATTACCAGGATAAACAATAGGGTCAGGGCTAAAAGTAGCCTTCGTGTAATGCCAAACAGCATCAGAGCCTCCACAGTCTTTCCAATTAATAGAACTGACGTAACAAATAAAACTGAATAATAAAATTGTTTTCATTGTGAACACAGTTTTATTATTTTTCAAATAAAGTGAATCAAATATTATAAAATAGTCAATTGAAAAGGTGTACCTCAATTATATAGACTTCTTTTATCTTCTTATTTCCCTCATTTATCACAAGTCAATGAGAACTATTACAATAGGCTTCGATTAAAATCCGCTGATTTTTCAATAAAAATCGATAATATTAGCGAAAGTGTTGAGTATTTTCATAATATTTAACAGTAATTAGAATAAATAGATTTATTGCATAAATATATATCAAAATTGAATAAAAATATTATTTTCTTAACTTTGATCCTCACTTAAGTCAAGTTAATTTATTTCTTTGATAAACGCTGGAAATCAATTTGTTTCTGATTAAAACCAAAGATTGATCATGATAATTTCAAAAATGTTAACTGACTAAAGCTAAAAAGTGTATATTTTGTACAACTTATGACTTATCTAACATTTCTAACAAATAAAGACAATTATATCTCAACTTTCAAATATTTCAATCGAAAGAATTGAGTGTTTAATAAGATTTCATGATTCTATCAATTTATCCGAAGTCAATAAAAAAGTAATAATAATCATAATAATGGTGCAATCTCTACATTATAATACTCGTGAGAATAAATTGTTTTCTCCAGAAGTGTCATAAAAATAGACAATAGATCAGCAAAAATTGTAAGAATCAAAACAAATTTGATGAAACAAAATATGAATAATTCATTATTTTAGTGAAACTTTGAATTTATTCTGTTTTGCATAATAAAATCAATTAACTAGAACAAACAAAGACTCAAAAATTCATATAAGAATCCAACTAATAAACGCCTACTTATGAACTCAAACATTGTTTTCCACTAAAAGAGACAAATTACAAAATGATCATGGCAATCAAAATAGAGTGAAAGCGAACTCAATCCTTATTTGATTTCATACTTTTCGCGTTTTTCACAATTGATTTTGAATTTCTCTCTTTTTTTAAATAAGACTCTTTTATTTGATTTTAACGAATACTTTTAAACAAGAGTTTATTTTCAGTCAATATTCGTATGAAAATGAGATTCAAATCACAAAAAGAAAACTTTGAATTCAATTTAAATTCAATTCTCTATAGAATTCTTCTAAAAGTGATTAAACTTCAAAAGAAATTGATTGTAATGTTGAAAGAGTTGTGAAATAACAGAATGAATGGTTCACTTGAAATGAGCTTATTTGAATACACCTGCTCAAATTGAGTTTTCCCACTTATTTGAAAGTAAGGAAATAAAATAAAGTCACAAAAGTTAATACCTGTGAGGGAAACAAATATTGTATAGTTTGCGATTGTTTTTATAGGAAATGTAAAAAAGAACATGCTTCAATATATCCACATATTTTTACCTCTTTTTAAAAACCAAGTATTGTGTAACATGATCAACTTCATTGAAGAATAGCATAATTATTTTAAAGCTTTCAAAGACAAAAGTTCTCTTTTCGCCCTTACTTATTCGAAAAGCTTTTGTGAAGTGAATAACAAAACTTAAGCAAGGTACAGTTCACTAAACAATGGATTAAATAAGCAATATTTAATCCATTGCAATTACGTACTAATTAATTATTACCAAGAGTCTAATATCAGATAAAGTATGCATTTATCGTCAGGAGAAGTCATCTTATATTTTTAAATAATACTAAAAAGATGCAAATATTTCAAGAAAAAAGTGCCAATTAATTATAAATGTACGTCCAATTAGTTCTCAATTTAAACTTTCAGTTTAAGACTTTAAAATTGTTTTGAAATAATTTATAAGAACTCAAAATCAACAGATTATGAATAATATTCATAATAAGAATAATTGTATTTTGCTCTAATTAGAGAAAAGTCATTTCTTATTTTTCCTAATTTAATATTTCTTCATAATAAGGGAAAAAATAATTTAATTTTTTAATATTTTGAGCTCTATTTAGATGAAGTGCTTCCCTGAGAGGTTAGCCCTGTTTCGAATGTCAGGTCAATTCAACATTTGATTTATTAAACATTCATTTTTAGAAACAATAATTTTTCAATTAATTCTTTCCTCTATTAAAATATTAGATTTAATGACACTTCTATAACAATGTGAATTACACAAAAGCACTATGGTAAATTATGAAGTTATCTATAGAAAGAAAGCAAAGTCAAAAGAACAGAACGTTTTCCAAGCGAACTGAGAATTGAACAGAGCTGAACAGAATTGAACTTTGTACATTATATCCTATTATCATAAATACTAAAACATATGTCACAAAAAAAATATCAAGAATTGAGCAAAGATTGCAAATCCAGTCTCAATGTCAAGTAAATCAATTTATCGATTTCTGCTTTCAACTGGACTTTTGTTTTATTTCTGATCTAATCTTTAGCATTTATGCTTAATGATTGCCAAGATACTTTAACTAAAACAAATTCCTAATCTTAGAATATTCCAATTAATCCATTATATCGAATATCTCACAATTTCTAGAATTTGATCTATTTTTGCACGTTTTTTGCAAATCAAGAAAAGAGGACTTGAGTTACAATGTGTTAATTATTATATGCTTTCTTGGTTATCCCCACTTCTACTAAAAAAGACAACACTTGAGAGCCACTATTGATCGTAAATCTTAATTGAATGACTCATTGAATTAATGGCAAAACTTGATTTAATATTTGATCCTTTGTTTCGTAAATTAATTATCAAACAATTTATTCGCTTTCATTAGAGTCGACAACAATTTTGTTTCAAATAAGTCTTTGTTCTCAAAGAATAATCAATTGTTTTATCGATAGTTTTATCGCATTTACTAATTAGTAATTAATTAAAAGAGCAATTTGTGGAATTAAGATGGCTTTGATCTTTGTTATTGAATCTACAATATTATTAAATTATTTATTATATTCTTATATTTCTTTCAAATGATTTTCTTTTGAATAAAGAATTCATGAATTCTTTGAACAGTTGTGGGAAGTGCTCCCAAATTAGTAAAGTGTTTATATCTAAGAATTCAATTAAAATGAATCCATTATATTTGTAACATAACATCTGCCTAATCTTGTTAACCTACTCCTAACAGTTTCCAGAATAATTAGTTCCTCTTTTAAGATATAGAATTCACAGGAATAAGAAAAATAAAATTCTAT
This sequence comes from Minunthozetes semirufus, assembly GCA_034699985.1. Classification (NCBI taxonomy): domain Eukaryota; kingdom Metazoa; phylum Arthropoda; class Arachnida; order Sarcoptiformes; family Punctoribatidae; genus Minunthozetes; species Minunthozetes semirufus. Next base: position 6,360 of record JAQIXD010000023.1, read on the forward strand.
CCCTATTATACCATATAATAGATGATGTTCTGTCCAAGTTATGTCTCGTTATGTCTTATTATGTATATATTATGTAACATAATTTATGTTGAATCTAAGTTAACAAAAACATGTTTTGCAAGTAAATAAATATTATTTGTTTTTACATTATTCTGATTGAAATGAACAAACAAAAATTAGAATGAAAAGGAGATGTATTATATTTCAAATAATTTTTATTCGGAAAAAAATCTGTTTGCGTTAAAATGCAAGTCTTAAATCATCATGTTAATAATAACGACGACTAGTAGGATTTATCTAAATTTATCATATATATTTAAGAGACCATCTAGCAAAACAATACGGAAAAAGTGCGAATGTGACAAAATAACATAACTATCACATTTCAAATGTATAATTATATCACAGTCTTAGAGTTAGAGTCAAATAGTGTTTTCTCAGTGCATATAATGCTTTGTTTTTCAAAAGCTTTTATAAGATAGAGTTCGGCACAGAATAAAGTAATGCCGAAAGCAAAGCCTATTGACATTAAACTGAATCCAATCTATGAAAAAACGATATAAATAATCAATAATCGGCTCTAATTTAAAGAGAACTCAATCAAAATGAAGACAAATATCATATTTATTATTAATAAACACTTTTTGATGAAATGTAACGTGAATAATAAGAAAATAAAACTTATTTGAGTTCTCCTCAAAGTTTATAAATATAACATTTTGTATGATATTTAGTGATGAGCAAGGTAGTCTCAGATAGTCCCAAACAACATTCAAATTAATTGATAGTGGAAAAATTTAAAGATTTATTAAAATATTTTGCCTTAATAAAGTACTAATTAAATAACTGCATTACTACTTTGATTAATAAAATTACTTATGACGCGATTCCATCAGGTCTACCCTGAGCCTAATCATAGCTTTTATTCACTTATTCTTCTTATCTAATCTATTCTGTATTTTCATGTGATTCCAATTACTGGAAAAACTTATAACAAATGAATAATAGAGTAAATAATTGTTAATAAGAAATAACTAAAATATTTTCATAATTAGTATAAGAAAGTATTTTTTTTCAAAACAAAGACCTTTCACCAACAAAATGATTGCACATTACATTCCATTAGATACTGAACAGGATAATACGGGACCGGATTCTGAGTACCTGTGAGTCAGTAATTAATTTAACAAATTTTTGAAATAACTTGAATACAAATATTGATTGAAGTGAAGTCATTTTATTCGGGAAAAGAGGATAACCATTAGTCTGGGAGTAAAACAAACAAACAAATAGAAAGTTAAATATTAAATAAAAAGTTCACTCAATTGTCATTATCTTTGATAGTCATTAACACTTCTAAGCCGTGGTTTGGCGTCATTTTGATCGAATTGATTATCGAGTTAAATGTCAAAAATGTATTGAGGTGTTGAGTCACCAAGCTGTGTTGGCTCACCCTAAAACAATAAGATTGTTTCTCACACAAGTCTTTGCGGATCCTTGAATGCCAATCACTAATTGTACCGATAAGTCCTGTCATTCATTAATAGCAATCTTTGAAGACTCTATATATTCTGATCCCATCCCTAACCCCAGACTCTTAGTGCTCACCAAACGACGAGACAATTGACTAAGAATTTGATTAAAACTTATTTTCATTTCAAATATAATACTAAAAGAGTTAACAAAAGTGCAAATAATTAATTCAATTCGAGTTGTGATGAAATTTAAGGTGATTTTATTCCTCAAGTTATTGGATTCAGCAAATTTAAATAGATAATTGTTCTTCTGATCAATTGAACAAACATTAATCTTCTGATAAAAACTTTATTAACAAAAAAAGTTTGGATTAAAAAAAATAGTTATTTTATTCCCAAAAGAAAATCATTGAAAAATTATAAAAGACTGGCGTCGATACTGAGTGTCATTCTGACCGCTGTGACGGTCGCCCTCATCGTTGTCTCTACTCATGGTAATTAATTACAATCCATCTTGATCATCTTCAACATTTTTTTATGAATTTAATTAATTTTAGCAAGGTTCATTGAGTATGATTCTGATGAGGAATACACTGATGCGGGCAAACCTGCAAATAAATCTACACCGATATGTATGACAGACGAGTGTGTGACCGCATGTATGTCCAATGAATTGTGCAAGGTCATCGATAAACTAATTAAAATGAAACAAATTGATTACAGCTGGAACAATTTCCAGTTATATGGACCTGAATGTGAACCCGTGTGAAAACTTTTACAAATTCACATGCGGTAAATGGGAGGACGACCACCCGTTACCCGCCGGAGGTGTGGACGGATGGAGTGCTTTCATGAAACTGACCTTCGAGTCCAGAAAATATATGAGTGGTAAATATGGCTATAAATGTGTAATCATCTGTTTATTAAATTTATCATGATTATTTCAGAGGCATTAAACCGTTTAAAACCAGACGCACCAAATCAGCCCAAGGCTTATAAAAAGCTCTATGATTTTTACCATGGTTGCATAAATAAAGTGTCCAGGAATTTAAACGGATATTCACAGCTAAGAGCAAAGCTCAAAGATATTGGCGGATGGCCTTCAATAGACTCAAACTGGATTCCAATTAATTACGATTTGGAAAAAGCAATAATTGAATCGATTAAAGTAAAACACTTTCCTCTTATTATAATACAAGCGATCAAAGACTATACGTCAACCAACGAGACTATAATAGCGGTCAGTAAACACTTCAATAGCCTTTCCTTTATTAGCAAAAAATTGAACTTGTCAATTGTCAATCTATTATAGATCGGACCGAATACTAACCCTGAAAAAAGTTTGGCCTCTGATATTTTTGAATACAAGAAAAGTGGATTAGATTTTGAATTGTTTGATACTCTTAGTAGTGGTGGTACCAAGGCTGATTTTAAGAAATTATACTATAATCTTACGAAGGAACTGATTGGTGATAACTTTAACTCAGACGAACAGCCTAACAAAACGGAGACAGATTATCAAGAACTTGAAAATTTTTATGATAAGTTACCAACTTTAAAGTCTCCCTCTGTCAATATGTCATATTTTATGGAAACTTACCACAAACATAAATTTAGAGTCAAAGACTTGTCAGTGAATTTTCCTGAAATTGATTTTAAAAGAATTTTAAACTCACTCTTTGACTCTTTGAAAGAAGACACCATAGTTTACATACAAGATCTTCAATATTTAAAGAAACTAGGTGAACTCGTCAACTCAACTGATAAAAGGTAAATTAACATTAAAATTTGATATACGTTTGCAAGTTATTAAATAATTAACTAATTAGAATAACCTGATAAATACAGCTTTTTACTGATTTTTCTGTTTACTAATTTCGTTGTTCAGTGTAAATTATTAATTAGCTTGCTAATTTATTTATGACAGAGTAATTGCCAATTATATCGGGCAAAGTTTTGTTCGAAGGTTTGGTCCGTTCACTAACGCAAAAATGGTTGAAATACTTGTCGATAAACTGAGTACTCCAGAAGTCTTACCCAATATTTGCTACAAAATAGTGGAGAGTTTATTACCAAACCTTTTGGGCCGACTTTATGTCGACAAACGGTTCGATGGAAAGGGAATGACTGAAATGGAGGAAATCATTGATTTAATACAGCAATCATTTAATCAGTCACTCCATGAAAATAATTGGATGGACGACAGCACCAAACAGGAGGCCATTGAAAAAGTCCGTCACTTGCAGAAGAACATCGCTTATCCCAAATGGACTAATAATAACACTTCCCTTGATCAATATTACAAAGATGTAACTATCAAATTAATTTGTCACTATTCCAGCAAATAGTAAAAATATATTTAATTTTGTTGTATCAAGGTCAATGTTGATATCAATGACTTCTTTTCGTCAGTTCTGAGTGTGGCTAAAGTGAGTCAAGACATGAACTTTTTGAAGCTCAAGAATGGAAACCTTGAGAACGATTCTGAGCCAAAGTAAATGACCTAATATTTTATTCTGATTACTTTTCCTTTACACACTTTTATAGGATTATTTCGTATTAAACTGATTAATACTGATTACTTTTTTTCAAAATCTAATGGATTATTTGTGTTTATGCAGAGTCATAGATAGCTGGCCCACACACGACGCCACTTATGTGAATGCCTTTTACTACTTCATAACAAACGGAATCTGTGAGTGAAAGACAATTCAATTATACTTCCGTCACGTTTTGTCGTCAACTTTTAAAACACGAATTTCCCCTCAAATCCCATATAAGTTGTTCACTTATTTTTATAACCTCTCAATGGTATAGATTACCAAGCTCAATCATTATATTCAAACATTCATATTAGTGCTATAGAATAATGATTGCTTATGAAACTTATTGTCATGTTTAATTTATTTAATTTTTAATTATTTTTATTATATCAATTAATAGTGTGAACTAGCTAAAACGACTTTTTATTTTATCTCTAACTTGGTTATGGTTATGCCTTTTTATGCGTTTGAATATATAGCGACAAATAGCACTTATTTGAGCTCAAACTTATATTAGAGTTAATGGAAAACAAGAAGTTATTCAAAATGAGTGAATGAATATATTCTTGTGATGTTTTTTGTCATAAAAAGGAATTCTTTGATTTGTTTTTCAAAAATAAGCAAAAATTGAATGCATTTTGGGCTCAACTCTGAATTTTTTGATCGATTCTATTGTACAGCAATAGATGTGTCCATCAAATAAATCATATGAAGAACATTCACATTTCTAGAGTATTCTTATTCTCAATTAGATAATCCATTACATAATAAGATTATTTCGAATAAATCAGTTATTGATAGGTCTAACAAAAAATGATTCAAGGACAAAAGTTACCATGCAAATAAAGCTCTGACCTGAAAACTAAATTAGCTATAATTTGTTATGCCTTAAATGTTAATCTTTTTATTTTTGAATATAATTTTGGAATAAAATTTTAATTAAAACATTTCAGACTTCCCTGCTGGCATTGCTCAAGACCCATTCTTTGTGCATGGACGACCAATGTATGCTAATTATTAATTTTAATATTTACTTGTTATTGTCATACATTGAAACATACATTTTATAATTTGATTCAATTTGTAGGGCAATGAATCTTGGATCAATTGGAATGATAATCGGCCATGAAATGACTCATTCACTTGACACTCAAGGTGAATTCTTGATTAATTTTATTAATAAAATGAATAAACAATATATAAAAATCTTTATAATATCTCAGGAAGTCTTTATGACCACAGAGGAAACTTGAGGAATTGGTGGCAAAACAGCACTCGACAAGAATTCCTTGATAAGAGTCAGTGTTTTATCGATCAGTACAGTGCTATCCATTTTCCCGATATTAAAATGAATGTAAGAAATGAGTTAGAGTTAATATTTGATCATGATAATTTATTATTTGATTTATTAGGTGAATGGTGTCAGAACTCTCTCTGAAAATATTGCAGATAATGGCGGTCTTCGGCGGGCATATGAGGTCTGTATAAATTATTAGTTAAAATTATAATCATGGTTATATTTCTGAGTTTTTCAGGCATTAGAGCTCTATCAGCAACAGAGAAATAAAACGTTTGAATATTTACCTGGCAAAATGAATCGGTTCAATGAAGAGCAGCTATTTTTCATTTCATTCGCTAATGTAAGCAATGCTTTAAAAATGAACTAAACATAACCAAATTAACTTGATACAATTCAATTTAGATAAGATTTACGCTTTCAATAGAGAAAAACATAATTCAAATATTAAATTGAAAATAACTATTAGATTATCCTTTTATATAAAACTTATTAATTTTGTAAACATGTTTTCAAAATTTCTCTGAAATTCAGTTTTCAAGATAATTATTTCATTTATGTTCTAGAACAACGTAAAGAAAAATAGTTTTATGAATGAACGCGAAAATATGTTTTGTCTTAAAATTTGTCCAATTTAAAACAATTAATCTCTGTCTAGACAATAGATCCTTTTACTTAATTAGTTAGGTCTTGGATTTATGTAAATCTGTTATTAAATTATGTCTAAAAAGTTAATTATATAAAAATTAATTAATAATCAATGTTGAACAGACATGGTGCTCCAATATTTTCACTTCGGCTTTGAAGAGCACACTACAGACCGGCAATCATTCACCCGAAACGGTACGAGTGATGACCACTTTATCCAATTTTGATAAGTTTGGGAAAGCCTTCAATTGTAAAGTCGGCACTAAAATGAATCCACAAAATAAATGCATTCTCTGGTAATGCGTTCATCAATTGATTGATTAGAGGACAGCCTCTTAACCACTGAACAAAATTAAGGCCTGTTTGTGTGCCTTTCCTATGCATAATGTTTTTCATTAATCTTTGAAACCATTTTTCATTTCATTTCTAAAAACATTGTATTATTTAATTATATTTCATATAATAAATCTATTTTTCGTATTTTATTACTAATTAATGTTTTATGAAATATGAAGAAATATCTCATTAATATTGATTATAAAGAAATCTAGAGATGTAATTAAAAAAGAAACAAATACTCCTTTCATTCAAACTGAATTTAATGGAATATAAAATGGGTAACATTATATGATGGGTAATTTTATATTTTATTAATTAGAAAAATCAACGGTAAGAATAAGAGAAGGTTAGCTTTTCATTACCATTTGCAAGATCTATATTCACCAGAAATAACCGGATGACTTGAAAATGTTTCGGAAATTTTATTCATTTTTCTTCCGAATAATATTAAACGTAATTAAATTGTCGGTTCTTTTGATAAAATCTTATGTATTACTGACTCAATTATCTTCAAAAAAAAGAACAGAATTTCTCCAAAATTATTCAAAATATAAGTTAGTTTTTTTGAGCGCAAAATCTCAGCAAAAAGTGAGATATTTTTCATAGAATTGTGTTTAGAGCGCTATCTTGAAAAAATAACATCAAGTATTAGCCAATATTAGGCAATGCGTGCATATTATATAAACAGATATAAAATAAATCTTTTTCTATGATTTTAGATAACAAAAATTTTATTACTTTATCTCAGAATTGAAAAATATTATAAACATTATATTCTTGCAATTTTTACGTCAAATGCAAGTCAATAGAATAGATAAATATTTATAAATCGATTTAACAGAAATCCTTCAAAAATAATAAACATATAAAACATCTAATGCTTTATTACAAATAAAATTATTACATTTTAAAACAATCTTGTTAAACATCTATAAGTTATGATGATATGAACTATAAGCTATAAAGTATAGTCTATAACTTATTTCAAATAACATGATTATGAGATTGTTTATATTTGTTAGAACAAAACAACCTTTACACTTTTCAATATTATCTGTTTTCAAGAATTTCCCGATAATTTTGTCCAAACAGGAAATATTTATGTAACTAACCATGAGCATTTCATAATTCTGTGAAATCCTACTGACATTCATTAGTTATTATCTTATCATAAATTAGAGAAGAAATTCATTTCATATAAACTTATTTTAATATTAAAATACTTTTTAGTAAAACAAGACATTTGAATCTTGTCTACTGTTTAGTTAAGCGAAATCGTTAGTACAATGTATTAAGCTCCTGATAATCGTGAGCATAAATTATTTTGTTATAAAACAAAACTTATCTTGTTATTTCACAATTTAATTATCACTTCGGACAGTGCTTTAAATTTCAAGAATTTATTACTATTAAAAGTACAGATTGTTTGTGAGACAATACTAATTATTTTATTACTCATATCATATGCCTCTCCTCAATGTCTAATCATAATTGAATTAAAGTGAGTCTTAAAACTCACTTTACTCTTGTAAGCACTGAAGAAGGTTTTAATTTTTACCGAAACAGTCTTCAGATACTTTCAGAAGTGGTCAACAAAGTTGTGATATAATACAAGTAATGTATTAAAACTATGTTTTCACGATTACCAAGATCTTAATGTTTTTACTCCATATAATTAAATAATTGACTCAAATGTGTAAAGGTTTTGGTTAAGTTTCTTTTAAATTTGAATATCTTGGTCAGCAATGTCTGCCATATACAGTCCTAATGAAGACGATTCAATGGCACTGAGTGTCTGCAAAGAGAGATTGATTCCAACAGAAGATGTGTAAGTTTACAATAAAAGGACTCAATTTATAATTATATCGTTTGTTTAATAATGATCACGTTTGTCATTAAACCTTTTTTGTAAAATATTGATCTATTTAAAAATTCCATTTCAGTGAGAAACAAGATGGCAAACAAACAAATGATTATCTAATATCTATAGTCTATAAAAGTTTATTTGTGTTATTCCTTATCGTTATTTCAATCGGAATTGTTTTACTTCTTTCCTTCAGAGGTAAACAACATTTTATATTTGATAATATTTTATTTGAAAATTCTTTAAAATTATCAAATTGTCAAATCAAGGTCATAATCATACTCAAAATCAAAGATCTTCTTTAAATACGGGTACTGAAACAACCACAATCACAATCACCACGTTTTCTGAAACATCGACGGAGGGTGAAAAACAAATGAGTAGTGAAACAACTATGGGTTCGGATAAATCTTCAGATTCAGAAACACCTACTGATAGTGAAACAGTTATGGATTCTGAGACACATATGAGAACTGAAGCCACCTTATCCTCTAACAATAGTAATGAATGTCAAACTGATGAATGTCTGGCATCAGGTATTCAAACAAATGAAATAATGTGATGAAGTTTTAGCTTTAATTTTCAACCATATATTCAGCCGGATATTTGTCCGCATCAATTGACTTTTCTGTGGATCCCTGCGATGACTTTTATAAGTTTACGTGTGGCAATTGGCAGAAAGATAACCCTGTGCCGGCAAAGGAGTATGATCGGGACCACTTTAGTATTCTAATAGAAAAGATCAGTGAAGACATCAAAAGTATTCAAAGCATTAAATATGAAAATTTGTTCATATTTTTGACTCATTTATAGAGGATTTAAATAACATGAAAAAGGGTAAACATAAACCACATTCGATGGGAAAGTTATATAATTTTTACCATGGGTGCATCAATCAAAGTACTGAACAAATAATTAAAAATCGCAAAATAAATATTTCGATGTCATCAATAGGCCAGAGATCTAAGAATGGATACTCACACCTAATTCGTTATATCAATACGATCGGAGGCTGGCCTATGCTCGACAAGAACTGGAATTATGATCACTACAATTGGGAGGAAGGGCTCATCAAATCGATCAAGTTCGGTCATTTCCCACTTTTCAAGATTAAAGTTTCGAAGGATCCGATCGATACAAATAAAAATATGATTGAGGTCTGACTTAAACAAAATATTAGTCGATATTTAATTGAATTGTCTTAAGATTGGAACCGCAGATATTGATGGAAGTGATTTTGTCAAATTAACAACTAATGGCAATCAGGTAACATATTTTATATTCAAACTATAGTATAAAGATTATTTTGTTTAATTGATCAGGAACTAATGAAAATTGGAAAACAGTTTGATCCTGATAATCAAATAAGTGCTCTTTCTTTACTTATTGAACATATGGGTGTCCAAGATTTCTTATTGGGTTTGATTCGTGGTTTATCAATGAAAACGAGTCCACCATATGTTTATTATCTCGAAAACTACAAACGCTATACATTCTCTGTCAAAGAGTTGTCTGATTTGATCCCAGAAATCAATTTTTACCAAATACTCGAATCTATGTTCAATAAATCATTTGATTCAAACACAATAGTGTTTGTTCATGATATTCAATATTTAAAGAAACTTGCTCAATTAATTGAATCTACTGATAAAAGGTAAATAACGTAATATAGTCACATTAGGTATAATTAATCATGTTAATCTTAAGAATTTTGGCCAATTACTTTGCGATAACATTTGCCACTAATTTTGGAAAATATACCACAAGAGAAATGATGGAAATCTTCCAAGACGAGGATGAGCATGGTGATAAATTACTGTCTGACACTTGTTTCACGGAAACAGAAAAATTGTTACCAAATCTTTTGGGACGGCTTTACGCCGACAAACACTTCAATAATCAATGGATGTCTGATATGACAGAAATCGTTGATTTGATTCAAAAATCATTTGAGAAATCTCTGGAAGAAAACGATTGGATGGATATAAACACTAAAAGGGAGGCCATAAGAAAAGTCAATAAAATCAGTAAAAACATCGCTTATCCCAAATGGACTGTCAATGACCATGACTTGGATCAATATTACAACAAAGTGAGTCAAATTATTATGATAATCATGCTCAATTATTGATAAACGTTTGCCTTCTTTCATAACCAGATGCATATCTCGACTGACGACTATCTTTCCTCTGTTATGAGTATAACAGTTGAAAAACAAAGAAAGAACATTCAACTTTTCGTCGATAAATCGAATTCGAGGCATAATTGTTCTTGTTCAGTTTAATTATCTGAAAACTAATTTTTCATATTCTAAAAGTTCACAAATAGACAACTGGCCCGAAGACGACGCCACAACTGTTGGCGCTTTTTATTACTTTTTAACAAACGGAATCTGTAAGTTATAATCTATCAATGATAGACTATCATGCTTGTTTAGTAAATTAACAAGTATTTTGATAAAAAGAATTTAAAACAAAATTATGATTTTTAGATTTCCCAGCTGGAATCGCACAGTACCCCTTCTTCATACACAACCGTCCAATGTATGTAAATCTTATGATTGATTCTTATATTTATAGTTAATTGTTTTTCAATTAAATAAAGGGTATTGAATCTTGGATCTATTGGAATGGTTATCGGCCATGAGTTCACACATTCTTTGGATAATTATGGTATTAAACATTAAAAATATCTTAAAATTTAATCTTCAAAGTTCTACCACTAATCACTTTATAGGACGAATGTTTGATTCTAAGGGCGGTTATAGGAACTGGTGGTCGACAGACACTAAACAGATATTTATAGACAAAAGTAAATGTTTTGTCAATCAATACAATAGTCATAATTACCCCGAATATAACGCAACAGTAAGACCTGAATCATTATCTGTGAATATAGATTATAAATCAATTATCTTGAGGTAAATGGAACTCTTACTCTGGCCGAGAATATAGCTGATAATGGAGGTCTAGGTGAAGCATATCGTGTTAGTTTAATATTATTATCATTTTATAATTCAAATGATTTATTGATAATTGAATTTTTTTTTGAATTTATTTTGCAGGCATTTATAGGATATACCGCTAATAGAAACGAATCATTCAAACGATTGGCCGGAAGAATGAGTCAATTCAGTGAAGAACAACTATTTTTCATTTCATTTGCAAACGTATGTTAATTATATTTATCTATTTATGTGTTTATGTATTTGTGGTCAATTTAATTAACAATGCATTTTTAAATTATAACGTAGATATGGTGCTCAAATGACACTCCTATATCAATGGAGTTTAAGTTGCAAAAGGACCCGCACTCACCCAACATAGTTCGGGCGAACATTCCTTTATCCAATTTTGACAATTTTGCAAAAGCATTCAATTGCAAAGTTGGCACTAAAATGAACCCCAAAGACAAGTGTGTGCTTTGGTGAAAGTTATCTTGATTATTTTATTAATTTAAGAAATTTATAATTTATTCTATAAATTATTTAATAAAAGTTTTTATATTATAAATGTTTATTAGCATGCTCTTTATTTAATTACATGATCCCAAAACTTCTCGTTTTTGATGAAATTGGTGACTTCGAAGAACCAAAATATCAATTTCAAGTTCAAATAATAATTTATCTATTCAATGTAACAATTGTAATGAGTCACTAATTTAATAAAATACGTGAATCAGTAAATTTTTTGACTAGATTATATTCTGGCATTTCTCTTATATTTAAATATTTAATTAGACGCTCGCTAATTAGCCAAACTAGGTAATTTCCTTGCTTTCGAATTCTTAATATGGTAGTCTCTAAATTGATGATTAGTAATTACATCATTTGATGACATCTTTGCTCATTTTAATTCTTTGTGATTTTACAACAAAAGGATTCTGAGTATTTTTTTACAAACGTTACATGATTAAATGTTCGACAGGATATCGTTCAACAGCTATTTTACGCATTTCATACGCGTAATTATTCTTGATTATTCACTAAATGAAAACTATAAAATCAAATAGTAATCGATAATAACTTCTGATTTGAGGACAAAACTTATTTTTCACTAAAAAATTCAATAAAATTCAAAAATTTGTTATTAATTATCTGTTTTTGTTCGCTTATCTTCAATTAAATTGTTCAAAGTTAAAGAATGACTTCCACAATTGAACTTGATCACAATAGTTCTATTGAATACAATATGCTCAGAGATGGTTCAACAGAAATGTTGGATTTGTAAGTTATCACATGTTTTATTTTATATTAATATAATTATACATATTCTTAAAAATTTTAGTAAGCAAGGAAAAGAGCATGGTTATACTGTCAAAGATTATAAAATTATAATATCAGTCTTATTTTTAATCTTAATTGCAATGACAATAGCAATGGTTACTATTTTATCCCAGGGTAAATATTTATTTTCGATATTTCAAACTTGATAATCTATATAAAGATGTAATAAACAGGGACAGCCGTTAAATCACCTAATCTTTGTCTGACTGATGAGTGCGTTACCGCAGGTATCACCCAATTTAAAGGCATACAAGTATTTTGTCCTATATTTGAGTCTACTTTTAGCCGGATATTTGTCCTCATCCATCGACTACTCTGTGGATCCTTGCCATAACTTTTACAAGTTTTCTTGCGGAGAATGGAAGAAAGAGCACCCTGTCCCATTAAATTATAATAATTGGAATCAATTTGACAAATTAGATAAAAGGATTTCCGAAACAATTAAAGGTAAAACTTATAATCAATGAAATGGAATTATATATTGCTGTCAATCAACAGATGATTTGAATCAATTGAAAAGGAGTAAAGAGAGGCCCCATTCAATGAAAAAACTCTATGACTTTTACCATGGTTGCATCAGTCAAAGTAATGTCATTTGATTTACTTGTCAGTAGTCATAATAGTGTTTAATAATGTTGTAGCTGCAAGATCTAGAAGAGGATATTCTGAGCTAGTCACATTAATTAATGAGACAGGAGGCTGGCCTTTGTTTGACAAAAATTGGAATCAAAATGGATATAAATGGGAAGAATCAATCATTAAATTGAGCAAGTTTGGTCACTTTCCGCTTTTCAAGTTTTCAGTTATCCAAAATCCATTTGACGTAAAGGAAAAGGTTATTTTGGTTAGTCATAAATGAATTCAAAGTTATTAACACATAGCGTAGTTTGAAATAAGATTTTAGAAATGAAATTCAATTTTATTGATTACAGATTGGTTTATCTGATTGGTTGACTGATTTTCAAAAATTGAAATCAAACGAATCCAAAGATTTATTAGGAAAGGTAAATTTAAAATTACATTAAATTGATAAACACAAATATGAATATATGAGCATGATAATATTAATTACATTCAACAGGAAGTGCAAGGAATTGGAGAAAAATATTATATGAATGCAAACATAAGTGAACAACATTTAGATGAAGCCCTAGATTTTGAAGAAAAATTCTCAAACGAATTATTTATTCCATTGAAAGATATCCGCTCAACTGATTCTGATAGTTCCAACAGCAGTTTAAAATTCGCAAATGATCTAGATCGTTTGTATCCATCACTTAGGATCAACAAAATATTTGAATCTACGTATAAATCAATTAACTCAAACCCAAGAGTTATTGTTACCAGTTACAAATTTTTAGAGAAACTTGATAAACAAATGGAAACAGTTAACAAAAGGCAAATTGATCTTGTCATCTATTCATTTTTAAATATTTTAAAACCACAATTTTATGTTTAGGAAATTGGCTAATTTGTTTGCCCTATCATTTATTCTTAAATTTGGAAAATACACCACAAAAGAAATGCTAAAGATATTTGATGACAAAAAAGCTGAAAGATTGCCAGATTTATGTCTGGATCAAACAAAAAAATTGTTACCATATCTTTTGGGGCGGTTTTACTCGGATAAACACTTTGATAAGGAATGGACGACTGAAATGACAAAACTCATTGATTTGATTCAAAAATCATTTGTAAAATCTCTGGAAGAAAACGATTGGATGGATATAAACACTAAAAGGGAGGCCATAAGAAAAGTCAAACACCTGGTAAAACATATCGCTTACCCTAAATGGTCAGCTAATAACGATGAGCTAGATCAATTTTACAATGGTGTAAGTACATAATTTTGATTAATCTTATCAAATGATAATTTATATCTATTGTTGTCTAACATTTCAATACATTTAATAATTGGTTTTATTTGGATCGATAGGTGAATGTCTCGGTTGACAATTATCTTTCATCTGTTATAAGTATTTCAAAGGAAAGACAAAATAAAAACATCCAGTTATTGTCAAATAACTTAAAATCAAAGTTTGTTATATAATTGATTTATTTTGTTTAGTTTAATGATTGAAAAATGGTTTCTTTTTAAAGATCATTTGAAGTTTGGCCCCAAAGCATAGGTGCGACGACAGTCAATGCTTATTATTATGCATTTAATAATGGAATGTGTAAGTAATACCTAAAATGTATCTTGATTATTTTATTCATTTATAAGTAAATGTGAATTTAAATACAAATAAATTAACATTATAGACTTCCCTGCTGCAATCGCAAAGTATCCATTCTTCGTTCAAAGTCGTCCCATGTATGTATTATAGGTCCAAAACTAATTATAATTCAAATTTTAAATATAATTTTCTATCAAAGGGTATTGAATCTTGGTTATATTGCCTTTATTATTGGACATGAAATTGCACATTCGTTGGATAACAGAGGTAACAAATCGTTTTTTTCAGCACAATTAAATAAATTGATTTTATAGGAAAATTATTCGACTCTATCGGCAATTACAGGAATTGGTGGTCAAATAAAACAAACAAAGAGTTCTCTAAAAAGAGCAAATGTTTTATCAGTCAATACAATCGCCAATTTGTGAGTTATTTTTTATTTAAAATGAGATATTTATTTGATATTTAAGATCTAAATACAGTGAATAACTTGGGAAGGCTTATATCATAATTTTACTATGATTATTAAATTAATTATATTATTTTGTTTATAGGTGAATGGTTATTTAACTTTGGGAGAAAATATAGCCGATAACGGTGCACTTCGAGTGGTGTTTGAAGTAGGTTTACAACAAGTATATTACAAATAGACTAACATGGTAACTTATTGTTAAGGCATTGAAGATGATAATAAGAACCAGAGCCGTACCATTCCAACCATTGCCAGGAAAAATGAAGAACTTTACGGAAGAACAATTGTTTTTCATTTCGTTTGCAAACGTAATCTTATTTTTATTTTAAATAAATTTAATATAAAAAGTATTTAATTATATTAATTATATTTTTCAAATAGTCCTGGTGTTCTACTGAAACGCCATATGCCATTTTGCTTAATTTGGAAAGGGATGTTCATTCACCCAATTCTGTGAGAGTAAACATTCCAGTATCGAACTTTGACAAATTCAGCAAGGTATTCAATTGTAAAATTGGCACTAAAATGAACCCAAAAGACAAATGTGTTCTCTGGTAATAATCATTTGTCATTTGTATAAAGTGTATATAATTCTCTTATTAGAAGAAATTCTTTTTGTATTAATTTTCTAAATTTGTGATCAATGATCATGCACCTTTAATCAACACCAAGACTTTTAATGTAATAAATATCATAAATAAAATATTTTATCATTAAATTTTTGAATACATGAATCAATATATTGTGTCCATATCTTTATTCATCTCTCACTTTGATTGCCTTTAATGGGAAATACCTTTAAAAGGATACTAAATACCAGTGATGTCGAAGGGGGGACATGGAAAATTCACCCCCTGAGGTCCGAAATTTGACCAAATTCGCCCCTGAGGTCGAGCCAAAATTTTTGCTAATTTTGTTAGAAATAGGTTAAGAGTATTCCTAATATAGCTTAAATCTAGTTAAAAACTGGGTATGGCCTGTTTTTCCCCCATTTTTTCTGACTTTTTCCCACATTTTACCCAAAAAAAATGACTAAAAATCGTGTTTAAACATGATTAAAACTAAATTAAATGTAAATTAACTAATTTAAACTTAATTAGATGCTATTTAGCCTAATTTAATTGCTATTAAGCCCAAATTAATTTTTAATTTTATCACCCCCTAATCTCCCCCTGAACTCGACTCGGAAAAATCCCTCCCCTAATCCCCCCTGAGGCCGGAGACCTTCGACATCACTGCTAAATACCATGATCAATTTTGATTCAAAAGACGAATTTGTCGATAAAAAAGGAAATCACCTTACAACAATTTTAAAGCGCCTTATAAAGGAGTACTCCTATAATTAATTACTATACGTGATTCACATCCATTTTTTTAGTTTGCAATTTTTTTATCAAGATGAAAATTAATTTGATATTTAAAAAAATAATAAAAATCAATTAATGGAAGTGAATGATAACTGAGTTCTGTTTCAGAGGAAAAATTAAGTGATTTGTACTAGATCAAAAATGGACGCTATTTATAATCCAAATGAAAGCAATTCTATGGTATTTGGTGTAAGAATATCCCATCCATTAATACCTTCTGTCGAAATGTAAACTTTTGATCATTTATTGCAAAACATTTATAGAATCATAATTACCATGATATTATTCTTATTTTATTATCTCATAATTTCAATTTTAATTATTCAAAATCAATTCATAGTAATCAAGAAAGTGTGCAAGTACAAAATTTAAAGAGGATTTTAAGAAACTACAGAAATCGGTTCTTTCTCTTATCTTCAATCGCCATTTTCTTGGTAGTTACCCTGGTCTTTGTTTCAATCAGAGGTATATACTTAGCCCTGACGTTATATTTTAATGACGTTACGTTTATTGATTTCAGGATCACTTTCAAAATCTTGTAATGGATTGACCTCAACGATCAACACATCCGAGAGTTCAGCGAATGTCACAAATGTATGCCTCACTGATGAATGTGTGGCCGCAGGTATATCCTAAACAATTTTTATTGTCTATTCGTTTGATATTTGGAATAATTAATAATTATTAGCCGGATATTTGTCGACATCCATTGACTTTTCTGTTGACCCCTGCGATGACTTTTACCAGTTTTCTTGTGGCGAATGGAAGAAAGATCACCCTGTCCCTATAAATCAGAATATTTGGAGTCACTTTAATATACTGATGCAAAAAATCACGGAAGAGATTAAAAGTATGAAATTAATGGAAATCTTTTCTTACGCAACATAAGTCTACTTTATCTTTAATAGATGATTTGCTAAACATGAAAAAGAGCACCACTTTACCTATTTCAATGGGTAAACTGTATAATTTTTACCATGGTTGCACAAATCTGAGTAAATTTTTTAAAGAAATATAAAAAAATTCCAATAATTATGAACATTTTTAAATTCATGAACAGCTTCGAGATCTATTAGCGGATATTCTGATATGGTTAGACTTATCAATGAAATCTCGGGATGGCCTATGCTTGATAAGAATTGGGTGGAACTCGATTTCAACTTTGAGGATGCGATCATTAAATTGAGTGACTATGGTTACTTTCCACTAATTGAATTCTTTGTTTTAAAGAATCCAATTAATTCGAGCCAAAATCTGATTCAGGTTCGTTTTCAAATAGAGGACAATTATTTTTAACCAATTCTTGAGTCAGAAAAGTTGAGAGAAAATTCGGCAAAATAAAATCACCCAGATAGCGTGACCAGACCTCCAGCTCCTAGCAGTGACATTTACATTGTTATTTTAAAGACAATCATTTTTTAAATATTAAATTATCACTGATAATTTATCAGTTATTTAATGATAGATTGGAAGACCGGAGTTTGATGCTTCAAAGTTCAACAAACTCTATTTGCATGGTGATCATGTAATTCAATTCACAAACTATTAAACAAGAATTAAATTAATTAAAATCTATTAATTAGGAACTGATGAAAATCGGAGAAAGATTCTACAAAAATGGCAAAATTGGGTCAAAAGAAGTTAATGATCAAAATTCTGTCGGAAGTTTTATTCAAAAAGTAATTGAGTTTGGCTTAAATAGAACATCGCCTTCATCTACACCTTTTTCAAATTTTCTTCAAAACTACAATACATTGACATTTACTGGGGAAGAGTTGTCTCGAAAAGTGTCTGGAATAGACATTCAAACAATTTTGAAGTCATTGTTCAAAACATATGATCCAAAAACAAAAGTAGTAGTTGAAGACATTGAATATTTGATAAAACTTGCTCAATTACTCAAATCAGCTGACAATAGGTAAATTAACCAATATATGTTTTTATCAAGTTAATATTTTGTAACCTTAAGAACAATCGCAAATTATTTTGCTACAAATATTGTACTCGAATTTGGAATGTATTCCACAAAGGAAATGATGAAAATATTTGACCAGGATAACGATCAACAATTAATGTCAGAAATATGTTTCAAACAAACGGAAAAATTGTTACCAAATCTTTTGGGACGCCTTTATGTCGACAAACACTTTGATAATCAATGGATGTCTGAAATGACAGAAATCGTTGATTTGATTCAAAAATCATTTGAGAAATCACTGGAAGAAAACGATTGGATGGATATAAACACTAAAAGGGAGGCCATAAGAAAAGTAATCAAAATCAGTAAAAACATCGCTTATCCCAAATGGACTGTTAATGACCATGACTTGGATCAATATTATTCTGATGTAAGTCAATTAGAAATTCTCATAACTATTAATGTATTGAACCTTTAGGTGATTGTCTCGTCTGTTGATTATCTTTCTTCTGTAATAAGTATTTCCAAAGAAAAACAAAAGAAAATCTTTGAGTCATTCGACGACACATCAAATCAAAGGTAATTCCATTACTTTGATAACAATATTGAGTTTTATTTGAAATCCAATTTAAAAAGAGTATAAAAATATGATTTCCTTTTTTAAAAGTCCAATTGGACCATGGCCACAAGAGGATGCAACATATGTGGGCGCATTTTATTATCTTCTAACAAATGGAGTTTGTGAGTTAAATAAATAAATCAATTGTGTTGGTTACTCTCTATATTCATATATTTAAGTAAATCGATTTATTATATCATGAATTTATTTTATTAAATTTGTTTGAATAAATTAGATTTGCCTGCTGCAACTGCACAATATCCATTTTTCATAAATAACAGACCAAAGTAAGCTCCTTTTACCTTAAAAATTGCATAAATTTGAAGTGTCTCTTCTCGAAGGGTATTAAATCTTGGATCAATTGGTATGATAATTGGACATGAATTAGCGCATTCATTGGATTTCGATGGTAAGTATACCATTTCAATCCAAAACTTTAGGATAATTGCGATTATTTGAGAATAGGAGTAGATTTCGATTCTAACGGTTACAGAAACTGGTGGAGCGATAATACAAAACTTATGTTTGAAAACAAAGTTAATTGTTTTGTCAATCAATACAATAGTATAGAATATCCGGAATACAACACAACTGTAAGCTTATAATCATTTTATACAATTCTTCGCTTAATATTTCAAATAAAACCAATTATCTTGAGGTTAACGGGACTCGAACTTTGGACGACAATATTGCTGATAATGTAGGCCTACGCATAGCACACCGGGTGAGAATCTTAATCCTGATTCCTGTTTTAATAAACAAGATAAACATTCATCAACAAATAGGCATTTAGGATGCAAATGAAGAATAGAGTGAAGCCTTTTCAACCATTGCCCGGAAAAATGAAGAGTTTCACAGAAGAACAATTGTTTTTCATTTCATTTGCAAGTGTACGTATTATCAATTAATAATTGACAATTATCATGGTAAATTAAAAAGCTAAAGGTTAAAATTCAATACTTAAATTTAGATGTGGTGTTCTAATGAGACCCCTCTCATGATGGAATATTCTCTGGAAAATGATCAACACTCTCCTTACTCGGTTAGAGTGAATATTCCTCTGTCTAATTTTGACAAATTCAGCATGGCATTCAATTGCAAAATTGGCACTCAAATGAATCTGAAAGACAAATGCGTTTTGTGGTAAAAAGGCCCCTCTCTTCTGACTAACAAAAGATTGATGGAAATGAAAATAATCCAATCAATAGATGTAAAGAGTATTTCGTAACACATTTTTGTTGTTTTCAATAAAATTAATTCAATTTATTTAATACTTATTTAAAACAAATCATTCGTTCAAACCATATATTAAACTTCCCGGAAAATATCTAGTTATTTCTAAATTAATTGCTGAGGTGTTAAACATTTATGACTTTTTTTATACAGATAAAATATAACTGTTGAGCGATTTGTTCTTGGAAAAAAGTCAGCAAATATTACGAAAATAATTTAGAATTTCATTTCAATTTTATTTCCTAGAAATTTCCAAGAATCGGTTCCTCAATATTGTAAATAAAATAACATGTTTACATTGAAAATATTTTCACTGGAATATATTTTTCTGGAAGAGTTGCAAAATCAATAGAAGGAGAAAATCAAATTCAATAATTATCTTGTTTCATCCAATAATGTTCAGTCCACCTATCCAGCAATTTCCAAGTGATGTCCCTGATCAAATATTAAAAATGTATATAAAACAAACAAAGCGAAGCAATATTTTATTATTTAGATGCAATAAATAACAAATTCTTTTACCACAACTTGTTTTGATCGACAATACTCTTTGCTTCAGCCGCCGGCTCTTCTATAGCACAGTCTTCAAGATATTTACCACTCATTCCATTCATTTCTATAGAAATCGCCGCATAAATGGTTGTCTCCGCGCCTTCTTTTGAAGACTTTTGCAATCAATAAAAATACAAATTGATTACAATTATTGAAAATGTAATAAAAGCTATGATCACCAAGCAACAATTTCAAAATGTTATCTAATGGTAATAGACAATTTTCTAAGACCATCATTTTAGTTTTAATAGTTATTTAGATTTTAAATTTCATATTTAACCGCAATAAATTCTTTTGAATTTATTGAGTTTCAACACCTTGGTCATTACTGAAAAAAATATGAAGGAAAACTTTTATGAATAAGTTTTGACATATTTATAACAAAATGGATAATAAATTATTGAATTTTTCATTTAAAAGGAAATGATTTATGAATTCATTCTATTATTAAATGATTGATTCAAATGTGATATTCACTGATATTTCTATTTCTGAAATTCCGGACATATTTTTTGAAAATATTTCTTTTGAAATGAGCAATAAAATTAGAAAATATCTTTTTACAAAATATAGTATGATGGGCATTTTTAAGTTAGATTCGTTGCAAAATATTTCGTGAAATTATAGAAAAATTATTAAAATAATTAAGATACCAAATATAATTTGAAAACTACTAAATTCCGGCGCCTACTAAACAAATTCCAAAAGAAACTAATTAAATACCATGTTAATAATTTAATTAAATTCTCAATGACTTTGTAGATGCTCAAGGTGTTACAAAACCAATATAACTTTTTAACTGAATATAAAAATTTCTTAATTATTAATTCAATCAAATTTAAATGTTAATTAAATCCAAATAATTAATTAAATTAGTGATTCTACTCACTCTGCATGCAAGATTGGCCATGGGTCTAAGCTCCTCTACTAATGGCATATGTGATAGAAGCTCAGTATTGCAAACACCAGGATGCAAACAATTTACTGTAATATTTCGGCTCCAATTCTCTCCCTTTTCTTTTAACCAGCGATTTAATCGAAATGCAAACATGATCAAGGCCAATTTTGACTGACCATAATTATGAACCATATTAGTCTTTGACTTTTCAAACATAAGATCATTGAATCTAATTCTGGAACACTTATGAGCCACAGAAGAGACCAAAACAATTCGCGATTCTGTGTTCGAGTTATTACTCGTTTCATACAAATTATCTATCAATCCATCGATTAGTAGGCAATGACTCAAATAATTGACAGCAAATGTCTGTTCGAAATTATCCTTGGTCATTATTATCGGTCTAAACATTATTGCCGCGTTCGCTATCAAGTAATTGATCTCAATTTTTGACTCTTTGAGTCTATTAGTGAACTCTACTACAGAATCCATGTCCTTGAGGTCCATGTGCCAGATCTCTAGCCTTCCCTTGTCTTCTGGCACTTCGGCTCTGATGGTGTCGTAGACCTTCTGGTGGTCGTCAGTATTTCTCGATGAAGAAGCAGTGATTACATAACAGTCTTTCCTAAGAAGAGTTTTGACGACTTCTGCTCCGATACCACGAGTGCCACCTGTTATCACACATACCTTTCCTTTGAGGCTTTCAGCCAAATCGGGATCATTTTCTTTCAATTTTCTAATTTTTGAGAATAAATTATATTTTCTGTCCAACTCTTTGCGCATATACGGGAAGAATAAAGCCGTCATCTTTAAGTTATACCAAAAATCAGGACCACTTTCAGCGAAATCCATTCTCAAAGATATTAAGAGGCAAAAGTAAGTCTTATTTTAAAATCTTGAAAACTAAAATTTACTAGATTATTGTTTTCAAAATACTAATTAAATAGAATATTTTAGAAACATTTAATTTTATATATAACACAAATTTATTTTAGTAGAACGGATATGGAATGATCTAGATGAATTTTCATAGAAAAACAGGAATAAACAAATTTTTTATTTATAAATAAAAATTAGTAACAGGAACATTTAATATAAAATTTATAATTATTAATATTAGTGGGATTATTGTATGGGACACAATAAATTGTTATAATTGTTTATTGATAATAATTTAGATTTTATCTTGATTAATTTTTTTTAAGAAACACGTTTGGAAGGCTTGATAATAATTCAATTCCAATCATGTTGTGTCCATCTGTCCAATAGTTGCCAGGTCATTTTCCTGATAATAAAATGTATGAAATATTTATTATGAAATTCAATTTGCAAATAAGAGATCAATTTTACTCACCACAACTTATTCTGGTCATCTACTCTCTGTGCTTCTTCAGATGGCAGTGCAACTGCACAGTCTTCTAAATATTGACCACTGATTCCATTCATCTGAGAAGATATTGTGGCAAAAATGGTTGTCTCCGCCCCTTCTTTTGAAGTCTAAACTCAATACAAAAAAAAAGAGAAATGCATTAAATTTGTTACAAAAGTCATAAAAAGTGAAAAATCTGACAAAATATGAAAAATGATTGAAAGAAATGTATTTTATGTCAAACTTTTGAAAAAATTCAATTTTCGAGGCATTTACTGATATTTTTGATTGGAACATGATACTTCTTTTTTATCAAATATAAATTCGGTAATATTTCTTGGAATTTCAATCTATTCCTTTGAAAATCATTAAAATAGATTCAAAGAAATGTCATGGAATTTAAAGCATTAATATTTCAAAGAATATTCTTATTTTTACTGTAAAAGAAAATCTAGTTAGTATATGATGTTGACAGATAAGTTATTTTTATTTCTAGATAATTTATATAACAATATTATCTGAAAATATTCTTTACTCACTCTAAAAGCTAGAGAAGCCATTGTCCTGAGCTCTTCAATCAGAGTAACGTGAGATAAAAGTTGTGTATTGGAAAGTCCAGGGTGCAAACTATTAATTGTAATACTTGATGACCAATCCTCTCCTTTTTGTTTTAGCCAGCGATCCATTCTTGTGGCGAACATAATGATTGCCAATTTTGACTGACCATAAGCGAAGACCTTTGAATCCCTTGAATTCTGGAGCATAATATCATCAAATCTGATGCCTCCGACAGCATTCTTGTGGATACACGAAGAGACCAATACTATACGGGACTCACTCTTTGACATTTTGCTCGTTTCGTACATATTGTCAATCAATTGGTCGATAAGAAGACAATGACTCAAATAATTCACAGCAAATGTCTGTTCAAATCCATCTTTAGTCAGAGACAACTCGTGGTAACCAATTCCAGCGTTTGCTATAAAGTAATTGATCCGTAGTTTTGCTTCTTTCAGTTTATCAGTGAATTCAACCACAGAATCCATAGACTTGAGGTCCAAATACCAGATCTCGAGCTTTCCCTTACCGTCTGGCACTTCATCTCTCAAAGAGTCGTAAACCTTCTGATTCTTGTCCTCATTATTAGACGAAGAACCAGTGATAACGTGACAGTCTTTCCTGAGAAGAGCTTTGACAACTTCAGCTCCGATACCTCGAGTGCCGCCTGTCATCACACATACCTTTCCCGTCAAACTGTGCTCTAAGTCGGGATCATTTTCTTTTAGTTTTCGAATTCTTGAAAATAGATTATATTTTCGGTCCAATTCTTTGCGAAAATAAGGGAACAGAATAGCACTCATCCGTAAATTATACCAGAAATTGGCACTTCTTCCACCATAAATCTGATCCATCGCTCAAATTTTGATTGAGTAGACTGATGTTGAGTCAACCAAAAACAACTTTTCAATCTTTCAGATCAAATCATTAATCATTATATACATAGATTTATAGTTCAATAGAACGGAAATTATTTGCTTTGTTGATCCCTTTGTTGATCAAGAACAACCAGAACAATCAGAACAGTCAAAGAACAACTAAAATTATTCGATATATTCATTAATATTTGAAAATGGCATGGTACATATCTATATTGTCCACATTAAAGGTAAATATCCTTTTTTACAACTAATCTGTTGTTGAGAACAATTTGTTTTCATTCATTCAAATTAAGTTTTATAGTCTTCTTTGAAATCTTTGGGTTCAATGGAAAACAATTGTCTTTTTTCTTTGAAAACAATTTTATTGAAAATCGATATTAAATTAGAAAATAACGACAAAAATGTTCTGAAATACAAATAATAGATTCTTTGTTTGTATTTGAAAAACAATTAAAAATATATACAAAAAGTGTTTTTAATTTAAATATAAATATTTGCCTCAAAAATAGCTTAAAATAATTGACTAATAAATGACAACTCTTTGAATATTTATCTCAAAATCAGCTAAAAATAATCAAAAAATTGTTAACAATTTATTGATTATTATTATTAAAATCACTCAAAGAATTGGCGATCAATTGCCTCAACTCTTGATAATTGGGAGTTTCGCTGAACTTCAAAGAGCGAACATTTTGGAAGTACTGCAGAAAATATTGTCCCGAATTTCCGGGTAATCCTTAAAACAGAACAAAATAATCAAATATTTGACAAATGAATGGCAAAAAGAGGACAATACCTGAACAAAGCTCTTCAAAAGAGGTCTTTTCCAGAAATTCGCCGATTTTTTTGACATAATTATTCCAATGCATACCTTTCCTACTGATTGTACTCCAGGGAAGCTTTCCTTTGAGTAAATAAATCCAACAAAAACCCAACGATTCCAAGTCGTCTCTTCGCGAACATTTGATCCCTTTGTGGTAATTAAGAGAATGAAAGAGTGGTAAACCTTTTGGTCTTTTGTCGTCTTTATCATAAGGGATGTGATCACCGCTCGGAAGTAAATATCGTTTCGATTTATTAAAGTCTATTAAATAGACTTTAGAGCCGTCTTCTGAGACGACAAAGTTGTCCGGTTTTATCCCCTTATGGATCAAACCTCGTTTGTGCACACACTCCAAGAGTGCTATTTGTTGGACAGCCATCGGCACCAACTCTATGAGACTCAAATTATAATTGATGGTAGGCTTTGAGGTTTTGGCAAACTTTGGACACAGTTTTTCAATGACAATCATAGTCCAGTCCACTTCAATCCATTCCTCTTTTGACAGAAACCATCTGATCTCAAAAAAGTGATACAATTTTCCAATTAGTCCAAAGAAGTTAAGAAAAGACTCGATTATCAGTACAAACCTCTTCCCAACGAACCTTTTGTGGAAAATGATTTTAGGAATACCATCACATCCCTCCAAATCTCTGTAGCAGTGGATCTCACTGTTCAACTTAGTGGCCTCTATTTGGATACCGATCTTTGTCACAAACTTCAGCGAACTGTCATTTAAGTGATGGCAGACAAAGACAACACAATCTCTGCTCCGTTTGAGACACTCTTCGAGTTCGTAATTAAAGAAAACATCACCCGTTTCGGGCGGAAATTTCCGCAACTCTTGCGGCTCTTCAGAGGCCGTCATTTTGGATCAAAACAAGATTTAAGGATAAAAACACGAAAAATACTAAATATATAACAGAATCATTAAAAATCATTAAAATATATATTAAATTATCTTAAAATCAATATATTCGGGTATTTTTAATATTTTAAATTAATAATAAAATTAAAAGTCTTTGAAAAACAAACTTCAGATTAAAAACACTTTCAAAACGTTATGAGTGAGAGTCACGTGACTGACGAAACACAGCAACACATGAATGCGTTGCCATAACAACAGACAACGGAAAAGACAAAACAATATGTCTGTCCAAAGGAGTGGACACAAGAAATGTCAAAACAAATGGGCGTTAAATACAAATAATTTGATTCAAAACTAATTGATTTGTAAATAAAATTATCTTAAAATTGTGTTTACATTGAAAATGTCGGCCCAACAGGAAGTGATAGAAAGGGTGACACTGAGTGACGCCTTGAGTAATGTCGATGTCTTGGATGAGTTGGAGTTACCCGACTCTCAGCCGTGTATTGCCGGTCAGTATTCAACAAATGGCCATTCATTCCACTTATTTGTTGATTGTCAGGCATTTTATGACAATGTTTTCACTGTTGTCTTCATTTGATACCTACTTCTTAGGC
Organism: Minunthozetes semirufus; assembly: GCA_034699985.1. NCBI lineage: Eukaryota > Metazoa > Arthropoda > Arachnida > Sarcoptiformes > Punctoribatidae > Minunthozetes > Minunthozetes semirufus. Next base: position 33,160 of record JAQIXD010000023.1, read on the forward strand.
GAGAACTGGTCGGTCGTATATCACGTGAACTTCGACACCAACTTCGAGGACAGGAATGCATTTGTATGCGGTGTCGCCAAATATATAGAAGAGGCGACAGTTCAGTGCCATTTAAATGTTATGTTAGACGAGGGTATGTCCAAACTCAAGACATTCTGTTAATCACTAATAAATTGTTTGTTACTTCAGGTGAATCTCATGCCGTAATGCTCTACACGTGGCGGTGCTGTTCACGAGCCATACCTCAGCCCAAGTCTAACGAACAGCCGAATAGAGTGGAAATCTATGAGAAGACAGTGGAAGTGTTGGGTCCAGAAGTGGATAAACTGTTGGCGTTTATGTATTTCCAACGCAACGCAATCGACAGGTTCTGCGCCGAAGTCCGGCGTCTGTGCCATACTTCTAACGTTAGCGGAATGTCTGCCGACGGCTCACAAAAGAAGTCAAACGCGACGTTCGTATCCGAAGCATATCTTTTAACATTAGGTATGGCCTCAAATCAATTACTGAAACAATTTTAAGACATTTAAAGACAATTTTTGTCCAAATTTTAGGCAAATTTATAAATATGTTCGCAGTTTTGGACGAACTCAAGAACATGAAGTCCTCTGTGAAGAACGATTACGCCACTTACCGAAGAGCGGCGCAGTTCCTCAAAGTACTGTCCGATTCTCAAAGTCTTCAGGAGTCGCAGAACCTCTCTATGTTTCTGGCGATGCAGAACAAGATCAGGGATTCGCTCAAAGAGTCACTCGAAAAGATCAACGGATACGAAGAGTTGTTCTGCGATATCATAGCTCTGTTCACAAATATGTACGAAAACAAGTTATATGTATTGCCGGCAGAGAAGCATATGTTAGTCAAAGTGATCGGATTCGCGCTCTTCCTTATGGACAGCAAGTCTTGTAATATCAATAAATTGGACGCTAAGAAGCGGATCAACATTTCAAGAATCGACAAAATATTTAAATCACTAGAAATGGTTCCGCTGTTCGGCGATATGCAAATCGCTCCCTTCCAGACATACATAAAGAAGAGTCCGCACTACGACCCGACAAAGTGGCCACTCAGCTCTAATGTCACCACAAACTCACCGCAAGCAGACATTCTTCAGTATTTGCCGACCATTCGCGACGAATACGTGTCTTTCATATCAGAACTGTCCCGTCATTCGAATGAAGTGACCACAACTATAAAGGAAACTCCAAGAAGTGATTCTGAAAACAAACAATTACTACAACTGGCCCTCAAAGGTCTGTCCGATTTTTATTTGTGTAATTTCTTTCACTGTTTTGATCGCTTCCATCAGGTATTCAATTATTGGCCGATTGGACAACACATGTCACAGAACTCTACTCTTGGAAACTGATGCACCCGACAGACCACCATCAGAACAAACAGTGTCCGATGGAGGCCGAGGAGTATGAGAGGGCGACCCGTTATAACTATAACGACGAAGAGAAATATGCGTTAATAGAGTTGATAGCAATGGTTAAGGGATTACAGGTCTTAATGAACAGAATGGAGACCGTCTTCACTGATGCCATCAGACGAGCAATTTATGCTGATCTCCAAGACTTTGTTCAGGTCACTCTTAGGGAACCACTCAGAAAAGCCGTCAAAAATAAGAAGGATGTGGTCAGGACTATGATCTCTTCTGTTAGGGATACCTGCGCTGACTATATGAAAGGCTTTGAGGATCCGCTGATGAAAGGTTAGACTCATTCATATATTCAGTTCTCATTAACCGATGGATTTGTGTTTCAGGAGGAAAGGCAGCCATATCTTCATCAGACATAGAGGTGAAAGTTCCGCGAAGGAATGTCGGCCCCTCTTCCACACAACTCTATATGGTTCGGACACAACTGGAATCACTGATCAGCGATAAAGCGCTGTCCGGTAGAAGAACGCTTCGTAAAGACATTGATGGCACCTATCTGTTAGCCATCGATCAGTTCCACAAGAATTCATTTTATTGGAGTTATCTCTTGAACTTCAGCCGTAATTTAATTGACATTTAATTCAATTTCAATTCATTTCATTTAATTCTGTGCTCTTTCACAGAAACATTGCGCGAGTGTTGCGACTTATCTCAGCTCTGGTACCGTGAGTTCTATCTTGAGATGACAATGGGAAAGAGGATCCAGGTTTGTCTCATCTGTTAAATGTAGTCCAAATGTCGTACCAATTAATGTGATAATTGTTGAAACAGTTGTGTTGTTGTCAATCGATGTCCAAAATCTATTGAAATGTTTTTATAATTGAGTTTTGATTTAATTTTGATAATAATTTCACTGATTTATACCCCTATAGTGTACTGTAAAACACGTTCACACAGACATATGTAAAGACATTATGTCATTGGAGAAGAGAACTCAGGTTTATATCAATTTTGGATTATGTCGTGTCCTAACCCTTTGTCTAATAACTCTCCCATTAAACCATTCCTCCAATTAGACTAACTTTTAGTCAATAATAACCGCATGAATGAAGTCCTGAATGCATGAAAATCACCGGTTTTTACCAATTTAGGAATTTTAGTCTTAAAATTGTCTTAAATTCTCTTTAATTGTCTTCTATTAACTGCATATCAGTTCCCAATTGAGATGTCTCTGCCATGGATTCTCACGGATCAGATCCTGAAAACAAAGGACGCGTCAATGATGGAGTCAGTCATCAATTTTATCAATTGTTTACTCGTTTTCTAATGTTTTGTCTTTACTTAAGATGTGTTTTATATCCGTTGGACTTATATAACGACTCAGCACACTATGCACTGACCAAATTCAAGAAACAGTTCCTCTACGATGAGGTCGAAGCAGAGGTCAACCTTTGTTTCGATCAGTTTGTCTACAAATTGTCGGAACAGATATTCGCTTATTATAAACATTTGGCCGGAAGTATACTTCTGGACAAAAGATTCCGTTCGGAAGCGGCCGCCCTCAACATCAAGTTCTCGTGGCCACAGGCGAACAGGTATGACACTCTTCTCAAGCAAAGACACCTTCAGCTGTTGGGCCGAACCATTGACTTGAATCGACTGATTGCCCAACGATTGAACGCAAATATGTTGAAGAGCTTAGAACTGGCCATAACTCGATTCGAGGGCTCAGACCTGACTTCAATCATAGAGTTGGAGGGACTCATAAACCTGAATAAATTCACTCATAAACTGTTGTCCAAACACATAGATCTCGGTTTGTGTTCATTGCTTTCCATTTGTTTATTGATTTTCTCAAAACGTTGTCTTAATTTCAGATCCATTTGACGCTCTCTTCCGAGAGGCCAACCATAATGTGTCCGCTCCTTACGGAAGGATAACATTACACGTGTTTTGGGAATTGAATTATGACTTTCTTCAGACATATTGTTTCAATTCCTCGACTCAAAGGTTTATCAAAATGCCAGCGCACGCCCCAAATCTGACGCCACACGTAAACAATGGTCTGAATCGTGAGAAGCCAACTGTCCACCCCCACTCCCAACCCCCTTACTATCTCTACGGAACCAAAGCTTTGAATATCGCGTATATGAATATCTATTCGCTAAACAATGGCTTCATAGGAGCGCCACATTTCCGGTCGATTTGCGCTCTTTTGGGATATCAGGGAATTGCTGTCGTTATCGAAGAACTGCTAAAAATTGTCAAAAATCTAATTCAGGGAACAATTGCTCAATACGTGAAGACATTGATGACAGTTATGCCCAAACTATGCAAATTACCCCTCTATGACTACGGCTCTACCGGTGTGCTCGAGTACTATCAGGCACAGCTCCGGGACATTATTCAGTACCCGGACGTCAAAACAGAAATGTTTCAGAGCTTTCGTGAGATTGGAAACGCTCTACTCTTTTGTCTTCTCATAGAACAGGCTTTGGTATGGCCTCCACTTGTCTTCTAATTATTCAAATATTAATTGATATTGTATTTAGTCTCAGGAAGAGGTGTGCGATTTGTTAGAGGCGGCGCCCTTTCAGAACATTCTGCCCCGACTTTACTGCAAAGACGGAGAGAAACCTGAGACCAAAATGAAACGCTTGGAATCAAAGTACGCGCCCTTACAGGTGGTGCCAAATATTGAACGACTGGGAACTCCTAAGGTTTGCAACTCTTGCCTCTCATTTGAGAACTGATTTAAGAACTGCTCATTACTTGTCCTCTAAAGCAAGCGGCCATCGCTCGTGAGGGCGACCTCTTAACCAAAGAACGACTCTGTTGTGGTCTTTCCATATTTGAGACAATTCTTCAACGAATTCGTGGTTTTATGCTCGAAACCGAAGAACAGGCTTCCATTTGGATCGGCTCCAATCGGTCGCCCCCTCCTAATGGTGTGATATATGTGGACGAATGCATAGAATTCCATCGGTTGTGGTCAGCCCTACAGTTTATTTATTGCATTCCTGTGGGAGACGGAGAGTTCACAATTGAAGAACTTTTCGGTGAGGGCTTGAACTGGTCGGGCGCCACAATGATCACACTCTTGGGTCAGAATAAACGGTTCGAAGCGCTAGACTTCAGTTACCATTTGCTTAAAGTTCAAAGAGTTGACGGAAAGGATGAGATCGTCAGAGGAATTGTATGTTTTCTCTTAAATACAATCGAAATCAATGACTAATTTATTATTTCAATCGCACAGCCATTAAAACGTATGGTAGACCGGGTTCGGCGCTTCCAAGTCCTCAATTCTCAGATATTTTCGATTCTAAACAAATTCATGACTAATGCCAACGGAGACGCCAATACTGTTGAACACGTGAAGTGCTTCCAACCGCCTATACATCCGGCAGTGGCCGCAGCACAAGGTTTGCACAGAATATCCTAATTTTCGGTTCACTCCTAACAAATTATTCCTCAATTTTACAGCAAATTCTGCGCCGATTTACATGAGGGCCGCCATAATGCTTCAGCAGCAACAGCGCGCCTTCAAAGAGTAGAGACCCACCTGTCCTGAGAGCCAGTGCTCAGGTTTTTATAAATAGTTTTGTTTCTCATTTTATTTAAATTATGTTTTAATTCATTTCAATTGAATTTCAATTGAATTCATCGAAGTTTTTAGTCTTTAAAACAAATGAAATTTTGTTATTATTTTTGATTCAAAAGAAAGAAAAAGAAAAAACAATTATTACTTAAGTTTTTATAATTAATAACTAATTATTCAGTAATTTATTCAAAACAATTGTTTTGTTTGTTTTCCAACTGAAGTCAGGAATTATTTTCTCTTATTTTTCGCTTTATTTGCATTTAATTACAAAAACTAATGATTTATATATAAAACGTCTTTTTATACACATTTTTATTATTAATATATATTTAAATATATTTAAAATACTTAAAACTGTTTTTGTATTTAGAAGTTTCTGTAATTAAGGATTTAGACTCTCTTATCCCTCCACCCGTTCCCCTTCTAATAATCCTTTTAAGGCATACTTAGCGCTGAGTTTTAGTTATTTTTAATAATTATTATTATTGTTTTAATTGCTATGAATTTATGTAAATTTCTTGATTCCCATTATATTATGTATTTTATGCCAAATATTTAAACAAAATAATAATAATAATTGTTTTCTAAAGAAAGTGACACCACTTTTATAGGCCTTAATCGATGGATGTGTTTGTTTTGAAAACTTTTACTCGATTACTATTCGTTGAAAAACTGTTTTAATAACTTTTCACAGAATTTAATTATTAGTTTTGAGCCAAAAGACTGTTCTCTCGAATTAATCATTTTATTTCTCATCTTTTGTGTTATATATCTTTATCTATAGATTTATAGTGTATTATAAGACTCATAAGCTATTAATCATCGATTCCTTAATGGCTTTTGTTATGCAATCGATTGATTTGGAGGACAAACCTAAAGAAAAAACCAATACCTGAGCGAAACAGTTTAGAAATGTTTTTTCGGTTAAGTATTTGATTCACGAATGCATTAATTTTGAGTAAAATTGTTATATAATTAGTGTTTCGTTTGATAACTGACTCGTCATTGAAAACAGGGTTACCTTTTTTGTCGACTACTCATCACTCAGTCTTCTGAATGTCTTTGAGTTGTCGTCGATTTGTCTTAATTTGTGTTTTTATTTTTCTTCTAAAATAAGTGGAAATTAATTTCAATTTCAATGATTTTTGTGTTTATTTTCTAATAAATATGTTTTTAATACAAAATTGGATTAAAAATAGATTCAAATGAAAAATGCGATGAAATTTGATGCAAAGGTTAGGGCAGTGCTGTTCTATCCGTCTATTTTAGATGAAATATGTTCGGCGAAACTTTCCCGGGAATACTCTTCGCATACCTCCCGGATTGGGACTGTCATTACCTCTCATTAGGTTTGGGTCAATCATAGTAGAGTCAGGATTGTTGAACTCCGGTCCCATTGGCCCTAAGGGTCGGTTGGGATCGGCTCCGGGTTGAGCCTGAGGTGGTGTCTGTCCCCTTCCCTCTCCAGGATAATAACGCGGCGATTGTGGTACTGATCCCGGGTAATAGCTGGGCCTCTGTCCTACGCTAGGATAATATCCGGGCGTTCGTCCACCCATTCCTGGGAATAGTCCCTGAGTTGGACCTCCAGATGGGATGAATCGCGGCTGATATGAGGGCTGATACGACGGTTGATAACCGGGCTGGTAGTTTGGCACAGAAGGACTCGCCCCGGGATATTGAAAGCCACGTCCGCCCCCATAGGATGGGTTTTGTGGAACTAAGAATGAGAAAGGATGAACACCTGAGCTCGGGTTCATTGCGAAAGGACTGTATCGGTTGGGGTTGTAATTACTGGGATTATAGCTGGGGTTATAACTTGGATTATAACTTGGATTTTGAGACACTGTTGAGACTGATGGGACGGAAGGAACGGGAGTCATCGACGGCCAACTGTTGAATGTGGGCCACTGTGGTCCCCCCCAATTGGAAGTCTGTGTCGGTACAAATCGTCCCCAATTACCCCAATTAGGGTTTTGCCAATAGTTTGGAAAACTACTGCTCGGAAACTCTGGTGAAAATGGATATACCGGTCTGTTTGCTGGCACTGTTGGAATTGTCACCGAAGGCACTGATGGACGTTGTGGTGGTTGGGTTGGAGCCGGAGTTACCGGTGGCAATGGAGTAGCGCTGCCCGGTGTCATCGATTCCGCTGTTGGCTCTTCAGGAGTAACTCTTTCCTCATTTTCATCCTCTCTTTCAATCCTTTCCCCCTCTTTGTTGACATTGAGATCCTCTTTAGTTGTTTCCTCTTTTTTAGGTATATCTTCCTCTTTAGGACTTTCGAGAGGTATCTCTTCTTTAGGTTCTCCCTCTTTAGGCAAATCGTTCCCATCGTCCTCTTTAGGCACATCTGTTGACTCAGTTGGACCGTCATTGGGCTGATCAGTAGGTTCTATAGTTTCCTCATCAATCTGTCTGAAAGTTCTCTTCAGTATTTCATTGAACTGAGAGATTATTACAGAAAATAAACTTTAAGTTTGAAATTCAATTAAAACGAATTAGTGTCTAACCTTTAGTGGTATTCCTCTTCTTTGGAACTGTTTGTTCTGTTGAATATTCTGTTCAAATCCCAGAACAGAGAATACAAACACTGATAACAAAATCTGACAAAAATTATGAAAAAAATGATTAAAATATTTTTAAAATCAAAATCAGAGAAACATTTCATACAATTTTAAAATGCATTTTCAATTTGACACAAACGTATCCTCAGAGCACAGAATAAGGGAAAGTATGAGACAACTTCTGTGTTAGTAACCGGTGTTATCTCACAACTGATTTCATTCAACTGAGAGGAGATATTTTAAGTTCTCTTTTAAGGTGTCTTTAAATACAAGTTTCACTCTATAACTCGTATTAGAGGTTTGAGTTGAGAACAGTTTGTCGACAGCACAGCACAGAACAGCAGCTCTTCTTATGCTCCTCCGTCTTCTTCTTCTTAGTGTCAGCTCTTCTCTGAATTCACTCCCAATTTTCAATGACTTTCATAACCCGAAGCTATGCCTCAACTGTAAGAAGTCTTATGTATTGAATGAATAAATAATAAAATAAAAGTTATAATTATTTTTAGTATAAAAACCGATCGAAATTCAAACCAATGTTCAGTCAATAGGTTTCAGACGTGAGACCTGTCCTCTGCTGAAGAGAGACCACTGAATAACTCCTTTTAGATGAGTGTTCATCAATTTATTCTGTGCTGAAACACAAATACATCTACTGTTTAATAGAAAGTGAAGGGCGATGTCGGCTCTCAAACCTGCCTTCAATTCAATTCGAGTACTGATCTCTCTTTTGGTGCTCTCAGTTTGTATGAGCCGTCGACCTACCGGTGCGCCCAGTATTTGATTTAATGACTTATGTCTATCATATCAGGGTTTTTATGCCATTGCTTTCTCTTTTGGTCTAAGAAGGGATAGCCCTAACATTTTTTTGACATTCAGTTTAGGCCGATCTTTATATAAATATTATTATTATTATTTTAAGGGCGAGAATCGAAAGACTTAATGGAATTTAGGGGAATGGCATAAATGGTTGTCCCTTATTATAATCCCATAAAAAGTACTGGATTTTGATTTTGAAATTTATAAAGCATTTCATCAGAAAGTCATTCATTTTGTTGTCAATTGTTTTAAATCTGTTTTAATTTATGATGGATTATGTCATTCCATAAGTGAGTTATTTAGCACTGCGTTAATCGAAGGGATGGGCAGACATGTCATCAAAGACAAATCACTGCCAGTCATAACATAGGGCACACGTAGGGCACAGTTCATACAAAAATATTATTGTGATATAAATAGAAATTTTGCAACAAAAGAATTACATAAATAAATGCTATTTTCAAGTTCACAAGCATATCAAGTATATCTGGTATAGCATGGAAAGTAAGACTAGCTTGTTCACTTACTCACTCGCTCACTCTCAAAGTAAAGTGAACCTGTATTTTAGCTGATCTCAGTTTCGATAATTTAATTCTTGTTTTGAATTGAGTTTCGTTGATATTCTTGATGTGAATAAACTCTTTCAATAACTTAATTAAAGGACATTTCATTCCTTCATTTCTCGACTTTTGATAAAAAGGGAAATTTTTCACTCAGAAAAAACTTGAATAAAAAGTCATCCATTAAATTCAAATCATTTTAAATGAATGAAAATTATTCTGGGCTCAAATCCATTCTTAAGGTCATTGCTTAACAAAAGAGAGATACCTGACCTCCAAACTGTAATAGAGCACAACAAAACATATTTAATAATGAGTGGTAAATATTATTTGTTAAACAATTATCGAAAAATAAAATAAAAGCGATAAATAGATAACTCGTCGACAAAATCACGTTTTATGTGAGAACTCATAATAATCCTGTTTTTAGGCGTTTTTTGACTCAAAAATACTGTAAATCTCTGAACAGAACTTTTGATTAATTCCTAAAAAATCCACTCAATTCAGTTGCTTTAAGTCTAATGGTTAGTCCTTTTAAATTTCGATTCGACTTGAATTTCACTTAAGAATATCACTTTAGATATTTCTCACGAGTTCTTTGATTTCTTTGAAGTCTTTTTGACTTTTTCTTCAAATAATTCAATTTCAAAATCAGATAACATTGAGAGGAATGTTAAGAAATTTCACACAAAATGCTGTTTTTGTTCTCTTTTTTAATCAAATTTCAAAAAATTTATTTAAAACTCCATTTAAAATATGCAGAGAATGTCCACTAAATTTATTCTATAGACAATTCAAATATTAAATGTTATTTATCTGGAAAATTATTTATAAAATTTATATTTAATGTTATAATGGTCAATTTGAGTAATAAATTTAAGTTATAATGATCCTAATCTGATAAATTCTACCATTATTTTGAATAATGTTATACTCTTTCCATTTGATCATCTTATGGTAATTCTAAAAATGACATTTAATGCGAATAATATTATAATTAAATAAATATTCACATAAAATGATCTTAAACATAAGGTCACTTTATAATTACAAATAAGGATTATAAGGGTTATATGTGGTAGAGTAGTCTGTTCCGTATCTGAAGTACAGTTTTTTATTGGGTATTTGATATTGAATCGAATCATTTGATCGTTTCTTTGATGGCTGTCCCTTAATTTTGTGTAACGACCTGTTTGATGGCTTTCTTCTTACGTAGTCATCCCTTTCCTCCTCAAAGTTGTTGTTTTTCTTCGCCTTTTTTAAGAGGTATTTCAATACACTTTCCATTACATCATAAAAACCCAGGAAAGAGAAGCCGATCCACATCGAGAATATTCCGCCCATATATGACATGAACTCGATGTCCTTTAAGATAAATGATCGTTCATTATGTGAATTATGTTAATTATGTTCAATAAATGTTCATTTTGTTCATTAATCACTACTGAATCAATTGCTTTAAGCATACATTAAGCTTCGGCTGATACTGATGGACAGTCCTCATCGTATTCCAGTACCTGATCGATATGATAGCGCAACAGTTTCTCATTTTCCATAACTCGTGGCTGTCCCTACTGTGCTCCTATTATCAAATATTAATCAATTGATCAAATCATTCATATTTATTGGCGTTTAATCTCACAATTCTTTCAATTGCGGGCCATGTTTTGACTTCTCTGTTGAACAAGTACGATTTTATTCTGAGCAAAGAGTAAACAAACTCAATAAAAGCTAAACCAAAATAGTTATACTCAAAAGAATAGACAAAATAAGGACAGATAAGGACAGACATACACGCAATTGTTTGTACAGAGCTTTCCGCAAGTCCTTTGGTGTTCAGAGAAGCAATACTCAAATGTAGTCTTATTTGAATGTTCCGGATCTTGGAAAATGTGAATTAAGTCTTCATTTTGATGGAGGGCTTCCCAATCACACCATAAAATACTATTTTCTTGAGCATCGGGTATTGAGCCCTTAATAAAGGGTACTTCTGGTGGCCAACAGCCACATAAATCCATAGTCTTCTGAGCCATACATCCGATTTGACAATCAGTCTTCGAGAGGGGACTGTCGAGGTATGGATTGTCGTTTTCAGTTTGTTTAATAATATAAGGCGTACATCTCGTTGAGTAGGGTTTGGGCAAAAAATGTCGGACCTCTTCAGTCAAGTGAAAGAGATAGTAATTCCCCGGATTTATACCAAAACTTCTTCGCCTAATAATTGGCACTTCCTTCTCGTCGTGGATCATAATACTGCCCATAATCGGCTCATTTAGAGTCATGTATTCATTGGTTGAGAAATTGACTCTCAGTCTAATCACTTCATTTGGTTGCATCGCTTCCATCGAGAGCTCCATATTTAAGGCCTCTCCATCTCCTCTCTCGATTGGTACATTAGAGAATCCAGGTGCTATAGCCCGTTCCTTCATGTTAGATGACTTTGACATATGGAATAAAGTGAAACAATTGCCTGAATCTTGAACTGAAGTAATTGCTTTTATAATTCCTCTGTTAATGTGAGAATATGAGAATAAATGAATGGTCATATTAAATAAAAGAGATAGAAAATACTTACTTGCACCTATCATAAGGGTGATAAATATCTGAAGCACATTTTGTGAATGTCTGGTCAACAAAATCTTCAAACTGAACGCCATAGCTCTGGAAATCAGAGACATTCTTCTCTTTTATCATTCGACGCAACAAATTGTCAATAATTTCCTGATGTTTCTGTCAAAATCATTATAACAAAAAACTGTTAAACATTATTTGTTAATTAATGTGGTCTAAAATACAATTTTTTCTTCGCGGTCATTGAATTTTTTATCAGCATCAGTCCAGTTCTTAACGAAAGTTGAATCATAATCGATAAGTCGAGACCTCTTTACTCTTTATTATAATTTTAAAAAAATATAAATTAATATTAAATATAAATAATAATAATATAATAACCGATTGCTATTGCAAAGTGTGATTCCGGGTATATTAAGTTTAGGCATTGATATCTTCTCTATAATAACTATAGTTGGATATTGGAAGTAAAGTGTGACGATAGAAGTTATTTGATACAAACATCCAGCAATACAGAGAAGAGTGAAACAGGTCTTCAGAATATAATGAATCATAAGTTTTTTCATTTCTTTATTCACAGAATTATCAGACTTTTTCACAATTAATGGTCTCAATGGTTGAATTGGTCTATAATCACACTTTTCTTTGAACTCCATTTAAATGATGATACAAATGGAATTTTTTTTAATCAAATTGAAAAATATTCAATTTTCAAGAAAATAGTGGAAAATTTTCATTCCAAGTTGTTTTGTAGATATATTTGAAGGCCTTATTGTGGAATATGGATTATTTGGTGATCAAACATATAATTTTTTCATATTTTGTTTTTATCAAAATTATATAATGATAGTTCACAATGCAATTGATGGCATGACATTCATTGATTTAAACTAATCAAACTCAAAACAGGACTTATGTAGCATGATCATATTTCATTGATAAGAATATTAAATCGATTATTTAAGTGATACTATTATTGTATAATTTTGAATTTCATTTAATTTAAATATCTGTTATGAATTAATTGTATAAAATTATCTAGTTCTTTTCATTTATTCATCTCGAATATTGGCTTAAAAGTATTCAATCAATATATTCAGTTATAAACATACAGTTCATTATACATTTATTAGGATATACAGACATTTCTTATTATTATTATTGAATTTGTTTTAAAATTAAATTCTTTGTGGTCTTATATATTTAGCTCTTGGAATATAATCTATTAGATATGAGTCATTCATCATTCTTATATCGAGTGATTTCGGTTTTTCACTGCTTTTAAATCTATACAAATATTTGAATACTTTTTCCATAATATCATAAAATCCGAGGAAAGAGAAGCCGATCCACATCGAGAGTAAACCTCCGATGTATGAAACAAACTCTGCATTCTTAGAATAAATTTTTATATCATTTGAAACACAATTAGGTTATCCTTCTAATAATTGAGGAATACCTGCAACTTTGGTTGATGATCGTTAATGTTTATAATAGAGCCCCAGTATCTGATCGATATAATAGCGCAACAGTTCCTCATTTGTGACAAATACTCCTTTTGTTCGCTGTATTCCTATTCCAATAAAAATCATTGTTATTAAGAATTGAAAAATTGGTGGAAATCAGACTCACTATTCGTGGTAATGATGGCCATTCTCTCACTTCTTTGTGTAAATAGTAGTGTTTAATAACGCAATTATTATCGCATTTGATATCGCATTGGTTTTCATGTTTTGCGAAACAATAATCAAAAAGCGTTTCATTTTTCTTATAATTGTTTTGACGTTTGATATTAACCAATGATTTGAGGAACGATTGATTCCAATCACACCATTTCACTTGATTTTCTTTTGCCAATACGTTTGATCCTTTAATGAATGGCAATTCTGGTGGCCAACAGTCACACTTATCTATACTATTCTGTGCCATACATCCAATAACGCAATCACTTTTTGAAAGAGGATTGTGGAGGAATGGATTGTAGTCTACTGTTGTCTCTTCTGTTGTTTTTATTGTGTATTTCTTGCAATTTGTGACATAAGGTTTGGGTAAAAGATGACTCACTTCCTTTCTCAAATAAATTTCATAATAGTGTCCTGGTTCTATTAAAAAGCTTCCATCTCTTTTATTAGGTACTTCATTATCGTCGTGAATAACCAGTTGTCCCAGAATTGGTTCATTCAAAGTGATGTATTCCTCTCTTTGAAAGTTGACTTTTAGTCTAATCACTTCATTCGGATGTATTTCTTCTTCAGAAATGTCTAAATTAATAGATTCGTAACCTCTCTTGATAGGTAATTGAGTGAATCCAGGAGGAATGGCCATCTCTCTTACATTTTCAGATTTCGATTTGTGGAATAGAGTAAAACAATTTCCCCGATCAGTCGCTGCCGTTATTACATTCATCAAATTTCTGGATAATTTCCAAATATTCAGTTAATTAGATAATCAGAAATATTCATTGAATTTGTATTTATGCTCACTTGCAAAGAGTGTGGTTGTATTTATCTGTTGCGCAAACTGTATAATTCATGTCAATAAAGTCATCAAAACTGTGACCAAATCTCATGAATTCAGAGACATTCATCTCTTTTATCATTTTCTTGAGCAATACATCCATTTGTTTTTGGTATCTCTGATAAAGAATCAGAGTCTATACAATTTTATCAGGTTATTTAGCTACTCGTAAGGTTATACTTACAATTCTTTCCTCTCTTGTATTCCTTCCAATAGTGGACCAATTGGTGACAATGAATTTGTCCAAATGTGCTAACATTGATCTTTTAACTCTAATCAAATTTAATTTATTCAAAAATTGTATGATAGTCTAATTATAACACGAACCGATTCCTATTGCAAAGTGTGATACCGGGCACATATAACTTGGTCATTGGTCTTCTTGTTATGGCGACAGTTGAGGGGAACTCAAAATAAAGTCTCAAAATAGATGTGATTTGTATTAAACAAAATATTAAACAAATTAAAGCAAAACCACATTTCATGAGATGTTCTGCCATTAGTTTATTGAAAGGTTTCTCTTTTGAGTTCATATTATCTCTGTATAAACGGCTGAGAAGACTATTGGACTTCCTTTTGTATAATTTCATGTTCGCCTGATATAAGATTAAAAGTTTTCAATCAAAGTTTCAAGAACATCAATAATCTGTTCTATATAATTTAATTATTAATTTACCAAAGTTAGATTTTATTTACCACAAGAATTAATTAGTTTGCTCATTTAATTTGAATATTATTCTCATTTTCAGTTCATATAATTGAGTTTATTAAAAGCCAAGAATCAATTAAATTTAATGAAGTATTCATTAATAAAATATTAAATAAAAGAGATTGATGAAGCCAAATTTCAATTCACCTTTTTATATTCTTTGACGTAAATTGAGCATTTTTTACACGTTCTAATCATTTATTCATAAGCTTTCTTCCAAAACAGATCAATCATTTTGAAAAATAAATAAACTTGCCATGGACATTTATAATAAATAATGTTTAATATCAAGATAAAATGAGATTGATCAAATCTTACATTAATCAGAAAAAGGTATCGATTTTATTTTACATCAGTATTCGTGTTTAAATGCCATTATTGATAAAATGGCAAATATTAGACAATTAATAGACAATTAGTAGTGGTTGACAGCAGGCAATTGATTTGGACTACGAGTCCATCGTTCAATAATTGCGGCCACTTTGGCCTTCCTCTGCCACATCTTTCGTCTTTGTTGTCTTCTGTAGTCTTCGTCATAATTAGATCTATCGTTATATATCGTCCCATTAATTGAAGCTATTGCTGAAAGGGTGGCTACATTTTTATCAGGTTGATCAGGTTCATCTTTTTGATCGTCTCTTAATTTTTTATAAATGTATGAAAATATAGACTCAAACACATCATAGACCCGAAGCATTGAGAACCCGATCCACATCGACAACAGTCCCCCGATATATGACGTAAACTCAGCGATCTTTTCATTGATTTGTTTTAATCACTGAATAAGTATTTAATGAATAATTACCTCAAACTTTGGCTGATATTGATTTACGATTTGCTCTGAACTCCAGTACCGGATCGACACTATGGCACAGCATTCTCTCATCTCTTGCAAATAGTCTTTCTTTTTGCTATGTTGCTGCATAAATTTATTTTTAATAATGTTAATTTTTTGTTTGATTTATTCTCTTAAATAAACATTCTTACTATACGTTCAGTGGCCGGCCATTGACGGACTTCCTTAATGATACGATACCTATCAATTCTGATGACAAATAATCAGATAAACTATTGTTAACATTTATTATGTATACCTGCAGTCAAAATTGCATTTGTCATTGCACTGGTCCTCGTGAACAGAGAAACAGTACTCAAACCAGGTAGCGTTCGGCGATTTATTCAGTCCAGGGAAGTCTGAGTCCCAGTCACACCATTTCATTTGGTTTTCCTGCGCCCCTGCCTCACTTCCCCTCATAAATGGCAACTCTGGCGGCCAACATATGCACTTATCCATTGTATTCTGTGCCATACAGCCAATGATGCAGTTCTCCCTCGAGAGTGGATGATGCAAATACTCATTTGTGTCTTCACTGCCATCGTTTGACACTAACTTATGTTCCATACAATCTGTGGCGTAAGGTTTGGGTAAGAGTCGGTCCGTTTCTTTGATCAGAAAGAACTCATAGTAGAAACCCGGCTCAAGAATAAAGTTCTTCTCCCGAATAACAGGCGCTTCGTCGTTGTCGTGTATGATAATGTGCCCCAAAACTGGTTCATTCAAAGTTGTGTATTCGCTCCTATGAAAGTCAAGTTTCAATCTGATTATCTCATTCGGATGGAACGGCTCTTCAGATAATTCAATATTGACTGCGTCCTCATCCTTTCCTCGTCTGACAGGACTTTGAGAGAGTCCCGAATCAATTGCATTCTTCTCGAGTATATCAGATCGCGATCTATGGAAAAGTGTGAAACAATTGCCCAAATCCTGTGCCGTTGTTATGACGTTTGCGTATATTCTTTGATAAAACAATCAAATAAAGTGATCTCTATTTAATTAATGATTATTTAATTGCTTGCATACTCACTTGCATGGTTCTTTTGGGTGAAACTTGTCTGACGCACACTTGAAAAATGTGGGAATTAGGAAGTCATCAGCGAAATGACCAAAATTCATAAAATCAGAAACAGTTAACTCATCCATCATTCGTCTGACATATTCATCGATAAGATTTTGCTGTTTCTGATCATTTTAAAGAACAATTATTTTAAAATCAAATGAATTTAAATAGTCTACTATATTAATATCTGGGTCGTCATCCAGTGTGTTATTATCGAGTAGATCCCAACGTTCCTCAAATACAGAGTCAAAAGTTTTCATTTTCGATAACATTAATCTAAAACATTAAAGAGGCTTTCAATAGATCAAAATCATTTGATAGTAGATCACACAGAAAAATCTTAAATTTTATCTTGTTAAATTTTTAAAAAAAGATTTTCCTTGCATTACATACCGATTTCCGTTGCAAAGTGTGAGTCCGGGCAGAAACAGTTTATCCATCGTCTGAACGTTGACAAAGACAGTGGTCGGCCAATCGAAAAATAGTTTGATAATAGTTGCGATTTGGAACATACACCCAATAGTACACAAACAAATGACCAGTGATTTCAATAGATAGTGAATCAAAAGACTTCCCGTTAATTGAATTTCATTGTCTTTAATTTGAATATTATTGTTATGACTCCTATTGTTCACATATTTGGCTAATTCTATGGGAGTCTTCAGGTTTCTCATAATTTTAGCCGAATTCACCCCCAATTGAACCATTGGAGGCATTAGGCTTTCCTCTCATAGACTCAAAGATACTTTGTTTTGTTTCGCAAAATAAAATCCAAAATTTCTTTAACTTTATTCTCGAAAATAATTCATTTTTATTGCAATAAAGTCTCGATAAATGTCTTTTTCTTTTGAATGGTTTTTATGCAAATATTTATTTAGTGAAACACATCTTTCGGTAATGCCTTCAAAGGCTTCACAAGGATTTTCAAAATATTAAATTAACCGATTTATATGAAAAGGGATTAATAACTTGATTTTTAGGAAAACTACCTTGCTAATTTAATTAATCATTAAATTTTTTGCAATACAAGAGTAAATTCAATTTCCCATATTTTTAGCCGAAAATGGTATCAAATAAAATAAATCTTAAGTTTATGACATTTTTGAATCATTACGGTCTTAGTTTGATGATCCAGGAATAGTCAAGATTTCCATTGAAAATTTAGTTTAATATCAAATTGAGAAATTAAAAATAATTAGCAAATAAAATCTGATTAATATAAATTGAATTCTAGTAATTCTAATAATTTTAATTAATTAAAATGTTAATAATTCAATGTCAATGAAGGGTAACAGCAATACTTTGTGACATTCCTTGGCTTCTCCTACACATTGAGAATACTTAAGAAAGAGTATTAAAGTGAATGTAAAAGACTTTTATCTTATGATTAATGACTTTTTGTTAAGCAATGAATCAGAATATTGTTTGAAAATAAATCAAACAAAAGCTATTGATTAACAATTTGTGTCATATCTTAGGCTTAAAGATAACTCAATTTCAAGACATAAAGAGATGAATAGTTTTCCAATAGTTTATTGAGATAAGTCTTGAACTCAATTACATTCAAACATAAATATAAAATTCAATTGAAAGCACATCAATAAAGGCATTTAAAAATTAATTCAATACTAATATCCAGATCACAATTGAATCATAGGAACGACTTCCATAGGCTCAATAGGCACAGGAGTGTTGGCATAAATGGAGCGGATATTCTTCACCTCATCGTAAGCACTGACTTCTAAATTCTGTTTATGATTGGACTGATATACGACTCTTTCGTTGCCATTACTATCAATAGTCATATCGACATAACTCTCGATCGGTTCGCTTTGATTTGAATTCATTCTTAAATAGTTATCAATAGGTTTGTTGTCTTCAATTGTTTTACTGTAAATCACTAATTGTTTTTCATATTTCTATAGAATCGGAAATAAAAGGAAATTAATGTCAATAATGACTGAATTCGAGCACAACCTTCAAGAGGGTGTCATTCATCAAATCTTTTATTTGTGAGGAAAGTGAAGTGAAATCCGGTCTATCATTAGGTTCGTGGAGCCAACAGTTCTTCATTAGGGAATAACTGTTCCGAAGGGATAAACAAATCCATTAATTAAATTATTTTTGTTACTTTCAAACAGACATAGAATTGGGCGCGTATTGCGGTCGACTCATTCTATAGCCATCGACCAATTTCTTGTAAAACTCTTCATCCAATTCAAAGCCTGGATAAGGATTAGAGCCCAGTGTGAAGATCTCCCACATTAAGACACCAAAGGACCAAACGTCTGACTTTTCAGTGTATATCTTGTCGCGCATCGACTCAATCGCCTTAAATTGGGAAAACTCATTAACTATTCTAAAATAAATACAGTGATGTTCAGGGAGTGTAACAACAATAACTCAAAATATAAGTTTTAAAAGTTGTTGTATATTTCAACAAGAATAAATTATTGAATTTATCTATTCAGACTTCATTGAATAAATAAAGATTATCTGTTTCATAATTGTAAATGTACAAGCTTATTTTAGACACTTATTATGCTCATCTCTGGTATTAATCTGAAAAAACTTAAACAATAAAATGATTTTCAGTTTCTGTTGTAATCCTATAGACGTATAACTAATTTAAAAGTAATTAGAGTTAAATCTCTTAAGAATTTCGTATAAAAGGACTGAATTATTGCGAAATGTAATGAGTTTTATGGTATTAAAGGCTTTCCAATAGTTTTATTCACACTTTTTCGCAGAATAGCTATAAAATGTAATAATCATACCATCCATTTGATAGGCAGTGGTCCCTCTCCTTTCTTCACATATTCATCATAATTATAGCAATCCCGGGCCAAACCAAAGTCACAAATCTTGACGATATCATCGTCAGCCAACAGCACATTCCTGGCCGCTAAGTCCCTATGGATTAACTTAAATAATTGATGAGTTGAGACAATTAAGTGCATTAAGACATAAGATCTTATGTGCTGTTCAGACCTTTTTCGAAGACAAATACTCCATTCCTTTTGAGCACTGGAAGACATAATTAATGAGATGGGAAGTGCTCACTTTTCTTCCTCTAATCTGACACATTTCTAATTAAATAAAACAGTGATTATGACAAAAAATGAGCATGATCGTTTAACAATTCATCATTTTTTTGATAAACCTTTAACTGAGAGAAAATTTTGGTATTCATGTGAAGAGCTGTCGTTAATATTGTAATATTTGGGTTCTGTTTGACCAATGCTTTCATCGATGTTATTGTTATTGTCATCCAATTGATTGACAAAACATTTTCGGTGATCCAACAGAAAGGAGCGAAGGTTTCCAAACTTGCAGTACTCGACAATTACAAGTAATTCCCCCTTGATCAAATCTTTAGTGACAGCCCCCAAGAGGTTAACGATATTCATATGCTTTCCCACATGAATCAGAATTTTTAGTTCTGCCAAAAGGGCTTTCCTTTGACTCATGTCTGCCCTCTCTTTAAGCATTTTGACCGCAACTGTTGACGACTCCAAAGATAGAGAGGTTGTGCTCTGATAAAAGTTTTTTATCCCATAGGCTTCAGCTTTGATTACTTTTTAATAAGTAATATTATTATCATGTATATTTATGATAATTCATAAATTAAAAAAGGTCTTACCTCTGCCAAAAGCACCTTGACCCAGAATTTGACCAAAAACAAGATTATCTCTGGGAAATTCACACCGTTTATCATAAGGCAAAAGGTCTATTTGCTCATCGAGTGGTAGATCCGGGTTAATCATTTCAATTTGACCATTCTCAAATAGGTTATAACTTAATATTTCGAATTCTTGTCTTTGTCTCTAAATTGAACATGGATAATGTATAATTTAACCCAAAGAATCGTGATTATAAACTATTTTATTGAAACTTACCCTTGCTTCTCTAATTTTTTGTCCAATGAAAACCGCCATAAATAGCAGTATTGAACCAAAAATAACAAATATAACAATAGTTGCGATTAAATCACTTTTGTCATCACTTTTTTGTTTTGATTCTATAGATTGAAACCATCAAGATAATTCAAATACAACTATTATATCTTAAATGTGAAGAAAATACCGCAATTCTTAATCCGCAGATTCAGTGTTAGATTTGCAGACATATTATCCAATAATTTTGCTTCAATTCTGTAAAGACCAGAATCAAGACATTGTGTCCTATTTATCATAATATAAGTAAACTCTGGATTAACTCTTGAAATGTAAATTCTCTGATTTTGTTCTTGTAAAAGAGATGTTCCATTTTTAAACCAATTAAATTCAAGAGCTTTTATATCGTTTGGCACTGAATTTATGCTAACATTGAATACAAACATTTTATTTAAACCAAAACTCAATTCATTTTTATAATTGGATTTCAGCTCTAATTTCGGTGAATCTGATCGGAAACAAATTAATTTGAAATTGAAATGAAATGAAAGTATAATACCATAAATCTGAATGAATTTGTCCGCTTTTTTCATTTGATGACCAAGATCATTTGCAAAACACATATAAGTACCAGTGTCATTTAGCTGTGCGTCAATCACAGTTACGTTCAGAGATAAATATTGAATATTTTCCTCTCTTTTCTTTTCAGACTTTCCTTCAATCAATTTATGTATTATTTCCTGAAAATAATTATTACTTTCAAAATTAAATGATAAATCAGTTCAATTAAACCTGAGAACATTCATTTTTGAAGCTCCAGCCCAATGAAATACCTGGAGCATCAATTTGAGCCCCTGATAGTCTTATTCTACAATCGAGGGTGAAATTATCGCCAACGAAGAGGAAAGCTTTTTCCAAATCACTTATAAATGGATCAAATTTCAAAGGATCTAAAATAATAATAATCTATTATCAAAATGATTTAGGATAGGAATACAAGTCGAACCATGAAACCTAAATTCTTTGTAAACCACTTCTACTATTTCTTGAAGTCTGGCCACACATTTAATGTGAGGCATCTTAAGGTGTTTTACGTGAAATCCATGTCTGGGATCAAATTCAATGCCTTCAGTGCCAACACTTAATTCTGAGTAATTGTCTGAAGAGAGACCACTCCATAAACTTATTTGAGGGAAAGAACTGGATGGTCGGCACACGAATTGTTCGCTGTTATGAACAGCAATCGCAGGCATTGGAAATTCAGGATATCCTTCTCCGTCAGCGAAGAGATACTTCGGGTCTTAGAAAGAAAAACCTATCCATCAAATTATTATAAATGTGAATAACTAAATAACCTGTCACAAACACATAGAAAGTGTTGTTTGTGTTAAGTATTGGATTTTTATGATTATAAAGTCGTTTGTAATGACAGGAATAGCTTCCAATTTCAGTGGTTGTGATCCCTTTGATTGTGATTTGGCTTTTGTGTTGATTATCGATTACAGTGTCGTTGATTTCAATATATTCCTTATGAGTTTCGTTATACTAAGAGTATATGAAAGATAAAAATGTGTCACTTAAAGCATTGAAAATCATTCAAGCAAGATAAATTAGCTGACAAAATTATTAACTAACCAGATCATGAATATCTGATGAATGCCAAATAACATATTCAGTTCCCTCACATATCAATACCAAATCTTCCTTAGCTTTGATGTCCAGCCAATTATCTGTCTCATTTTTGACCAGAAGCTTATTAAGAGGGCTGACTGTGAGAATCGGTGTCAGCTCATTATCTTGAGTGCAACTCTCGGTTGAGATTTTAGAAAAACTAATGAATAGCAAACAAGTGTTAAACAATTTCACCGAATATTTATCCATAAAATTGAATCTCAAATGACTTTAACAGACATTTAGTACTGAACTACACTTTTATGTCAAAACTGAGACAAAAATAGTAAAAAATTTACAAAACAATAATTAAATTCTTGTTAAGGCAATAAAATTCCTAAAAATGAACTAGGAAGCTATTCTATATTTGGGTTAACTATCACAAATCGATGAAATGTCGTTTTATTAGAATTATTTGCTATTAATAACGGGCTCTTCCTATAAAACAAACATTTCATCCGTCACTACAATAGTCTTGAAATTTATTTTTGTTTTATAACTCAAATAAAAAACACAAACATTCTTACCATTGATTTAATTGTCAATAAAACTGTTGAATGAAATAATTCTATTGAGAATTGAGCAAGGTTACTTTCTTTCTTGGGTAAATGCTCAAGATTTCCTGTGCGTGCATTTCCGCTCCTTCCCAACTGACATAACTTGATAAAAGGTTGAGTACGTGATCAAAATGAACTTGATTTTGATCAATATGTTCAAGTTAAATGGGTATCCTCTGAGTTAGTCATTTCCTTTTGACCGCTCTCTCAATAAGGACACAAATAGTGCTATTTTAGTAGCAATTTGCTCAATAAATTGAATGATAAGCTTGCAATTTTCAAGTAAAATTAAAAATTAACATGATTAAATGTACTCCAATGTGTGAAAGCTGATTTTGAAAGAGGTTAGCAATTTTATACTCGAAATTTAACGCAAAAGCCAGGAATGAATTAAAGTTGAATAAAACAAAAAATGAACCAATATCAATTTATTAAGTCAAATATTTGGATAAAACAGTATTTTCCAAGTGTTTAGTAAACTTATCAACGAATCACTTTCACATTAATGAACGATCATTTGATAATTGATAGACATTTGAATAAATAAGAAAAATAGTCAATATTTTAGTCGAAGTTTACATTTTTACTCAAATAACTTATCAAATAAATCACTTTTAAACTGAGTTTTATAAACTTTATTAAAACAAAAGATTAACCACTTATTAGTCAATTGAATTATTTTTCACTAAAATAACTTTATTAATGGTTTATCAATAGTTTATTAAAAGTTTACCATTATTATCAATATTATAATGCAAATAATGCTAATATTGGTAATAGTGGTAATTTCCAAATGACATTTGGGGTCCAATCAAATGAATGTCACGTATTTTGCGATCAAATCTCAAATCATTTGACAAAAAAAACACATTTTTATCATTGAATTGAAAATCACTTAAAAATAAGTTAAACAACAAATTGATAGCCGAAGACAATGATCCCAAATCTGTCTTTAGGTGATGGAGTGGTTGAGGTTTTGGGGGGTAACGGCGCCCACTATTTGGCGTATGTTTATGATGTATACGACCCAAAGGACCCGTGCGTTGTCTCTCCGCCATCGGATCAAATATCGGAAGAACCACTAATTACTCTTCGTTTTGAAAACGATTGGCGCAAAAGAGAGGCCTTTCCTTTGAATCGAATCCGTTTAACGCCGAAGAGATTTACCACTTATGGTGTCAACGGATCTATTCTTCCGGATGGAGACAAACACCAATTTCTTAGGGAAGGCCAGAAAGCAGAGGTCTGGAGATCTAAAAAGGAGGGACACGTCAATGGCTTCTGGAAGTGTATCATCAAAATGACCAGAGGTTTGCAAACAATACGTTCAACAGGTCTTGCATTTGATCTGATTTTCAGATGATTTTTATGGCGTTTTGTACGAATCCGAGGATAAAATCAACTGCAAAGTCGATGGCAAAGAGTTCAACGAAATCGTAACCAAAGACAAGATCCGAGCGGTTAATCCGAATCCGTATTTTACCACAAATCCATTCTTCAAGTTTTTGGTTGAAGTGCCAAAAGATTTGTATGCACTGAATCCGATGGCAGTGAAGAGCCATCGAATTCACAATCGATTCCGAAGTGCCCTCTCTTTGGTTGCCGTTAATTACGACAAAAGAAGCCATCGATTGGTTTGCATTGGATTTGATCTCAAAGACAAAGACATCGCTCTTCAAAAGGCGATAAAAGGCGCCGAACTGTTGGCCGAAACCCACTTCAAGTCCATCAAATCGGAGCTGAATTTGCGGTCAGAAATCGATGTCTTACGACAACAGCTCAAGAATTTGGACGAAATCATCAAAATTAAAGAAAACGAATTCGAAATTCTGGTCAGAGTTGAGGAACAGATGATGGGATTCGCGATTGGATTCAATGGACAGAATATTAAGAAAGTTCTTCAGATGCCGGGCGTTCTGTCCGTCGATAGAGTCGGCGGAGTCGACGAAACTCAGAATGTCTTCCGAGTGATCGGTAAACAAAAACAAATCTATTATCACATCTGAAATGTCTTTAATTTTTAGCCACAAATCGTGCGTCACTTCAAGCGGCCAAAGAAGGCCTTCAAATCAACGAAAAGGTGGTCAACATTGGGCGCAATGTTGTGCCACATATTATCGGGAAAGGGGGAGGACTCGTTCAGGAGATGACCGACAAATCGGGTTTAATCAGCATTAAAGTGAAGGGCGAAGACCACAACGAAAAGCCGAAAACATACGTTCCCTTCCATTTGATCGGGACTTCAGAGGCCATCAAAAACGCGGAACTTTTGATCACATTTCAGATGAATTGCATTAAAGAAAACCTCGAAATCGATAAGAATTTGAGTCCGAGAAGAGGCCGCAAGTGGTCCACCCATTGATTAATCTTATGATTGCTTTCAAAATAGATTTTTATTTGAAAAAAATGTTTGAAATCAAAGGAAATATAATTTTAATGAAAAACTTATTAAAATTTTGTACGAATTGTAACTTAAAATCATTTTCTAATTAAAAGTTAATTTTCTTAAAATATTTTATAATTTATTTAATATTTAAAATTTCTTTAAGTTTCGACCAAAAGTCAAATAAAATGATTTACTTCTGAAAATTGAATTAAATATTGATTGTAAACAAGAGTACGTGTGTCAGCACAAGAACACCACTTATTTAAAGTTGATTTTAAAAATTCTAATGAAATAATTGAGCACAACATTGATCATTGATCTTCAAAATCCTCATAATTTTTCTCAAAATCTAAATAAAAGTCAAAATAAATCAATTTTTGTCTTTTTGTTGAGCATTTGTTTCAGATTCGATAACTGGTACTCATATATATTTATATGAATTCTCTTCTTTTGTAATAAAATTGAAGTGAATGGTACACATAAATCGAAAGCAGAGGTCAATTGCTCTCTTCCTTCACTTGAAAGTCAGTTTCGGTACTTATTCTGTGGATTAGATATTTGAGTTCTTCCTATTGAAGAACAGTTGCTTCTTATGAGTGCTTTCAAAATGAAAATCGTTTTTCTGTCCGAAAAGACTTCATATGAGAGATAAAGCAAAGAATCAACGAATCGTCACATTCTCTGACATAATATTCAAAAGAAAATTATTCCGTTCAAAGAAAACGAAGAATATTCCCATATCTTAGATAAAGCAACAAAATTGAAGCCTTTTCTAGTATTACAATAGAATTGCATTCATAACCCATAGATGTGCAAGAATTGGTTTATCACAAGAGCTATCATATGATCAATTATTTGTTATATTGAGTTATCAAAGCATAAAATTGAGTTTTGTTAAGAATCATCAATTTTTCAGAATTCAACAGTTGTTCTCTAAAACAAAAATTCTTGATTGAACCACCAATAATTTGAAGATAAATAATAGATTATTTGTTGGTTTAGGAATCACCTTGCTCATTCTTGACTTAAGATAACAATATATCTTATGCTTAAAATTGTGAACAAAATTCTTTACAATAAATGTTTTACATATTTTTCTTTTATGACTATATTTCAGTCTTATTTAAATTGCAGATGAAAAAGGTTTTCCATAAATTGCAACTGTTGAAGTTAACAAAATACATTGTAAGTTATTAATACCGGGCTAAAAAAGGTTATAGTGGACTGAAATGAGGTGAAACAAACGGTTAATTTATTGCTCACTTTGTCCTTACACTCAATACTTCCAATTAAATGTCTTTTCGGGTATTTTCCGCTTTTATAACCATTTGAAGAGTTAATACACATAAACGATAAAAACACTTTTGTTGAGTGCACTCATAATCTTGTAATTAATGAATATTAGATGAAAAATATTTGCCTCTAGTAAATCCAGCACAATCTAGCACAAACTAAAAATAGCCCATCATCAAATGTCATCAAAGGTTACAAAAGGTTCTACTTTTATTCATTTTATTTAATCTCTAAAAAAAAGTCTTTTAATTGTTTTATATTTTAATTATTTTCTGGACATTAAATTCAAAGAATTGGTTATTAAGTTTAATGATTGGTCAAGATAATTCCAAGATAATCCAAGTCCTGGGACTTTATGGCTTCAGATTAAGAACAAAGAGGGCTTACAATAGAATCAGTTAAATATCTAACGAAGTGAAGAATCATAAAGTAATCCCAAAAGTATAGAAAAATTATTAAATGTTTTCAAAACTACTTTTATTGCAGAGAATCTCAAATAAAATTTTTGTAATTCTGTTCCCATTCTTATCCCATGACATGAATTTCAAGGGAAAGAGATAATAGAAATATAAAAATATATCATTATTGCAATCAAACGACAAAAACATAGAAATAAAGAATATTAAGAATAAAGTACTGAAAGCAATAAAATAATAGCAGAACAACGGCTCCGACTCTAAGCTCTCATGATTTCAGTCTAAAGATTCTGTACGTGAATTGGAAACACTGTTGAGGGAGGGATAGGGAGAGGCAGGAGAGAGAGAGAGAGAGAGTGAGTGAGTGAGTGAGAGAGAGAGAGAGAGAG